>JAXCGZ010005901.1:32500-99770 GCA_037179515.1 Halocaridina rubra | reverse complement strand
GACAGAGAAATTAAAAGTCGTCCTAGACAGAGAAATTAAAAGTCGTCCTAGACAGAGAAAATGAAAGTCGTCCTAGACAGAGAAATTAAAAGTCGTCCTATCCATTGGTCTCTGAATAGTAATATAATATGAAAGTAACACATGTTTTGTTTCAGGAGTAGTTTTTAAGGCTTAATTTTAAGACAAATCAATGCCTCTAATAATGATAGGAATAGAATTTATGAAGGTAAGGTCTCTTATAGAAATTACTGTTGATGTTATGGTCTATATCATTTTAAATGTGTATACATGCCAATACTCTACCTCATTTGTTTGCTAATGTGCTACATAAGTTATGATTTTACCGTAATTAACTCAATTTAGTCTTTTAAAGAAACGAGAGAAGTAGATGAATTAATGTTTTGATTTAAACTGGCTTTTGATCTTAATTAATGTTTGATATTAGTTTCACGCTGGAATTATGGTTGTTTAAATATAAGAATATGTTTGTATTACAGATTTCCAACAAGGAAATAGACCCTGCATGCTCTAGTTGTCTGTAAAAGTACTCTATATATGTTATGTTTGTGTAATTTGTATAGGAATTCTTAGAAAATAGCTTAAATAATTCGGCCCCATTTCTATTGTAAACTAATGTTAGCTAGGATATGTCCAAGAGCTCCCGGAAAATTAGCCCATGCTTCGACTGAAATAAGAGATATTTCAGTTTTGGTTGGGAGGGATGTCGTATGACTTCCGCCATGCTGAAGCCAGAATCTGAAACTTGTAACAGATCTTGAGGGGTAACGGTTGGTCGAGGGCACGGATATTTTATTACAATGTTTGTAGAAAGTGCCAAGGAAATATATGACCGGAACCGTGAGACTTAGGATCTGGCATCGAGAAGGGCAGGAAAGGCCAGGAAGTTAGCCATTTCCTAAACCACAAGAAACATAAGCAAGTGTTTCGTACGCAGGTACACGCCCAGGAGAGATGCCCAATAACTCCTCCCCGGAAGTAGGAGGGATTCCACTTTGAACCTGGCGTTGATTGGCAGAACTAGAGATCTCACTGATTTCATTGGAGAATTGGATGTTAAGCCACGCCCTGCCCCTGGGGGTATTTAAAGAGCCACCCCGGGCAGAGACAGTTAGTTAGAACTTTGCCAGGGGCACGAATAGATCATAGATTGTGATAGTCATAGGGTGGGGGCATTGGGGCATTGAGGCGTCGGATGTGTTGTACTCTAGAATAAATATAAGCAAAGGATTCACTGCGTGTCCATTCTTACCTTGTACCCTTCTGGTACTAATAATTATAAATATATATACGTAGGAGGAAAAGCCCTACGTCAGTGGTGACGCTCGGTGGGATAATAATAAAATCCCTACGTCAGTGGTGACGCTCGGTGGGATAATAATAAAATCCCTACGTCAGTGGTGACGCTCGGTGGGATAATAATAAAATCCCTACGTCAGTGGTGACGCTCGGTGGGATAATAATAAAATCCCTACGTCAGTGGTGACGCTCGGTGGGATAATAATAAAAGCTCTACGTCAGTGGTGGCGTACGGTGGGATAAACAAAAGCAATACGTCACCCCTATCTCATTGAGTTGACTCTTACAACACATATACACTCTATACTGTGTCACTATTTGTCCCTTTAGAAAGAGGGTAAATGCGGATATATTAGAGCACGGAGATTAAGGCTGGAGCCCTTCTTAATGCTATGCAGTGGGATATGGGAATGGAATTACTTTATTCTAACCACATCAATCTCTACTACTTACCATTAGGAACCGTCGTGAATCGTCAAAATTTCTGAACATTCCGTACTTCTTAATACTACTTTCGTGCTTCCCGACAAATTCCTTCATTCTCTTCTCTTTTTCTTCTTCACTCATGTCGTCCTCTTTGCGAGATACAGGTTGGTTAATGATGGTTTTACTGAAGCCATCGCTGCTTATGGTGTCAACATTCCATGGCTCTAACTGTGGAGAAAGAGAAAGTAAATTAGTATTGCATATTACTTACAGTGATTCACTGTACAACAAACACTGCTCTTTATGAAACCAAAAGGTTAAAAGTATATAATGAAAAGCAGAGGCAAGTGTTACCAATAGAGCCTCACTATACAGTGTTACCACGGTTATTCGCGTTTCTTGGTTCACGTTCTCACTCTATCGCGGTTTTTTTTTTTTAATAAATTATTATTTTATTTTATGGGTATACGCAAAAATATTAAAATATTGAAAAAAAAAATTTTTTTCAGTATTTTCATTTTTTTATTGGAAATGTAAATTTACATTGCTTGCTGTTATTTATAATGTAAAGGGTGTTTTTTTAACAGTGCAGGGAGGGTTTATACAGTTCGTAAACGAAAAAATAATTGTAAATGAATTTGTGTCACGTCATCATCACCTCATTCACCGTAATTTTATCTATCACTTTCATAAAAATTTACGTTGCTTGCTGTTATTTATAATGTAAAGGGTGTTTTTTTTAACAGTGCAGGGAGGGTTTATACAGTACGTAAACGAAAAAATAATTGTAAATGAGTATGTATGTCACGTCATCATCACCTCATTCACCATAATATTATCTATCACTTTCATAAAAATTTACGTTGCTTGCTGTTATTTATAATGTAAAGGGTGTTTTTTTAACAGTGCAGGGAGGGTTTATTCAGTACGTAAACGAAAAAATAATTGTAAATGAGTATGTATGTAACGTCATCATCACCTCATTCACCGTAATTTTATCTATCACTTTCATAAAAATTTACGTTGCTTGCTGTTATTTATAATGTAAAGGGTGTTTTTTTAACAGTGCAGGGAGGGTTTATACAGTACGTAAACGAAAAAATAATTGTAAATGAGTATGTATGTCACGTCATCATCATCACATTCACGGTAAGTTTTCCTATCACTTTCATAAAAATTTACGTTGCTTGCTGTTATTTATAATGTAAAGGGTGTTTTTTTTAACAGTGCAGGGAGGGTTTATACAGTACGTACACAAAAAAATAATTGTAAATGAGTATGTATGTCACGTCATCATCACCTCATTCACCGTAATTTTATCTATCACTTTCATAAAAATTTACGTAGCTTGCTGTTATTTATAATGTAAAGGGTGTTTTTTTAACAGTGCAGGGAGGGTTTATACAGTACGTAAACAAAAAAATAATTGTAAATGAGTCTGTATGTCACGTCATCATCACATTCACGGTAAGTTTTCCTATCACTTTCATAAAAATTTACGTTGCTTGCTCTTATCTATAATGTTAAGGGTGTTCTTTTAACAGTGCAGGGAGGGTTTATACAGTACGTAAACGAAAAAATAATTGTAAATGAGTATGTATGTCACGTCATCATCACATTCACGGTAAGTTTTCCTATCACTTTCATATAAATTTACGCTTGCATGCTGTTATCTATGAAGTAAAGGGTGGTATGTTAACAGTACAGGGACAGTTTATACAGTGTAAACATAAAAATATATTAAAATATCTATGTACATATAGGCTGATCCTACTTGGCGGATTTCCTGGTTCGCGCCGGGTCCCGGAACCGAACTACAGCGATAAGTGAGGCAACACTGTATACCTACAATACGGCCGGGGCCCAAGTCCCCACTCCAGCTGCATGGACCCAGCAATCTCCAGGCAATGGCTGAATAAGCAGGATGACCTATAGGAAATCACTGACCCTTATTTACTGCCCAATATAATTGTTAACGGCATAAGACTGAAAGCTAATCCAATCAGGGGCCAAGCTTGAATCTGGACCAGTATACTACCAGCCAGTCGTTATCACTGCACACATTGTCGCTAGTACACATAGAACACTAACCAAGGCCTTGATCCACCGATCACCTTCCAATTCTTACAGTGTTCTAACACTGGTAGTTTGTTTGATTATTATGCCATTTTATGTGTTACTATTATTCCCCATTATGGGGGAGGACACAGACTGGAGCTAGGGGATTAAGGCTGAATACTCTCCCTAATGACCTGCAGCAGGACCGATTGCAGGACTGTCACTCAACAATCCAGTGCTCCACACTATGCACTACTCAGGTCCCCTTTCACCTTGCAATCTAATTGGCAAGTTATTCAAAAACGAAAAAAAAACACAAACACACCATTCACATACTGAGTACCATAGGAAACACAGCCTTCATAAACATACAAACTGATATTGGGGACATACAACTTTAAGCACATGAGTTTCATAATCTGTGCTAACCTCTAAATAATAATAATTTGACAATACTTATTAAGTTTAATCGACAACAAAATGCTCAGAGTTCAGAATATATATATATATATATATATATATATATAGTATATATATATATATATATATATATATATATATATATATATATATATATATATATATATATATATATATATATATATATATATATATATATATATATATATATATATATATATATATATATATATATATATATATATATATATATATATATCCCCTGAGGGAGGGGGTTAAGAATACTTCCTCCATGTTCCCCTGCGTGTCGTAAAAGTCGACTAAATGGGGTGGAGCAGGGGGACTAGAAATCCCCTCCTCTGTATTTTACTTCCTACGAATAGCCAAGAGATGTGGGGGTATTCTGACAGGAGAGATCCAGCGAAAACCCTAGTAATTGGGTCTCTGAATGTGCGTGGTTGTGGTGTAAATGAATGTAAGAGGGAGGTGATAGGGAGTATGTTTGTGGAGAATAGATGTACTTGCACTGAGCAAAACTAAGATAAAAGGGAATGGTGAGGTGACATTTGGGAGAGTGGAAGGTAGGGTGTTTGGAGTTGAGAGGGGGAGAGGAAGAGAGGGAGTGGCTTTGTTATTAAGTGAAAAGATGAATAAGTGTGGTAGAATGCAATGAAGTATCTTCTCGAATAATAGTGGCTAAAATAAAACTGGGATGCGAGGCTTGGGCGTTTGTGAGTGCAAATGGCAATGGCAGTGAAAGAAGTGAGGCAGAAAGAGAAGAATTTTGGATGAAATTGAACGAGTGTTTGAAAGACTTGGTAATGAATGTGAATGTGGTGTTGATGGGAAATTTAAATGCTAGAGTAGGGAATGAGCCAGTGGATAGTGTAATTGGGAGAGTATGGAGTGCCTGGTAGGAATGAGAGTGGAAAGAAAATGATTGAAATGCGTATTGAGAGAGAGATGTTGATTTCTAATACTGTATTTAAAAAGAAGGATGTGCACAAGTATACATGGGTCAGAGTGGATAATGGAAGAGTAGTTGACAGAGCATTAATGGATTATGTTGTGGTGATCAGGGGGGTGATTGGAAGAGTACTGGCTGTGCATGTACTGAGAGGAGCTAGTGGTGGAATATTTGACCATTGTTTAGTGGAAAGTAGAATGAGAGTGGGAGAAAAGTGGAGAAAGAGGAGAAGGGAGAGAAGAAGAGAGGTGCTAAAGGTGAATGAATTGTATAAGAGAAAGATTGTGAGTATAAGGCCAGTGTGAGAAATGTGTAGAATGTAGTGAAAGAGAAAGTGGAGGCGGGGGTGGAAGAAGAATGGGGATGTTTCAAAGTGGAAGGTAGTGAATGGTGGAATGAGCAAGTGAGTGCAGTCTGGCTGAAAAGAAGTGGCCTTATGAGGTATAGTTGCAGGTAGGTAATGCAGAGACGTATGAAAGGTATTGTGCAAAGAGGAGGTTAGCGAAGCACGTGGTGAGAAAAGCAAAGGGAGAAGCGGATGAAAGGTGGGGCAGATGCCTGTCTGAGACATTTGAAAGGAATACAAGGGATGTTTTGGAAGGAAGTGAAAAGAGTGATGAAAGGTGAATGTGGTAAGAAGGAGAGAGTGAAAGGAGCAGATGGGCAATTGCTAGTGGATGAAATAAAGGTGAGAGAGAGATGGGCTGAATATTTCAAGAACCTGCCGAATGAGGAAGATGATATAGAGAGGCAGAGATTGTGGCTGTGGGAAACAAATGCAGAGTGCAAATGTTAGGAGATGAGAATGATAGAGAAATAACAAAAGAGGTACATTTAGCATTGACAGCAACGAAAGCAGGTAAAGCACCAGGGATACCTGGGTGTCATGCTGAATACTTGTCAAAAGGTGGGGAAGCATTAGTAGAATGGATGGTTAGGTTGTTGAGTTTATGTTTCAGGAGAGGGAGGGTCCCAGTTGATTGGAGGAGTGCATGTGTAGTTCCACTTTACAAAGGGAAGGGAGATAAGTATAAGTGTAGTAGTTTTAGGGGAATTAGTTTGTTGAGTGTAGTTGGTAAGGTATATGGAAGAGTGTTAATCGAGAGAATTAGGAAAGGTACTGAGAGACTGATTGCGGAAGAACAGTGTGGGCTCAGAAGAGGAAGAGGATGTGTGGATCAGGTGTTTGCGATAAGACAGGTGTGTGAGACGTTCTTGGAGAAAGGTAGGGACACTTTTTTGGGCTTTTATGGATTTAGAGAAAGTGTATGACAGTGTAGATAGAGAGGGGTTGTAGAGGGAGTTGCGACTGTATGGAATAAGTGAAAGTTTTTTTAATGCAGTGAAGAGTTTTTATGTGAATAGAAGAGCATACGTGAGAGTTGGGAATGGTATGAGTGATTTGTTTGAGATGAATGTTGGGATACGTCAAGGTTATGTAATGTCGCCATGATTGTTTAATGTGTATATGTGGTAAGGGTAGTAAATGAAAGAGTATTAGGCAGAGGGTTGGAACTAGTGGGTGAGGAGGGAAGGTTGTGGAAATTGAGTCAGCTGCTATTTGCGGATGATACTGTACTGCTGGCTGATACTGAAAATGAATTGAATCATTTGGTGACTGAGTTTATTAGTGTGTGTGTGTGAAAGAAGGAAGTTGCGGTTGAATATTGGAAAAGTAAAATCATGAGATGCACGAGGAGTTGGCAGATTGAATGTAGGAGTGAAAGGAGATTTGCTTGAAGAAGTTGAGTTTTTTAAGTATCTGGGGTCACATGTATCAAGGAGTGGACAAGTGGATGTAGAGGTAAATCACCAAGTGAAGTAGCTAGTAAATGTCTAGGTGGGTTGAAAAGTGTAATGAGATATAGATATTTGGGAATAAATGCAAAGAGATGGATATATTAAAGTGTGATTGTGCCGGCAGCATTGTATGGAGCAGAGACTTGGGATGCCAGAGAGGTTGAAAGGAACAAGTTGAATGTAATGGAGATGAGGTGTTTGAGAGGTATGATTGGTGTATCTAGAATAGATAGAGTAAGAATTGAAGATGTCAGGCAGAGAACGGGTGTGAGAATGAAGCTGTCGGATAGGTTAGATCAGAAAGTGTTGAGATGGTTTTGACACACGGATAGGATGGGTGATGAAAGATTAGTGAAGAGTGTGTGGAGTGCAGAAGTGATTGGAGTTAAGTCAAGAGAGAGACCTAAAATGAGATGGATGGAAGGCGTGAAAAGAACACTGAATGCACGTGGAATGTCAGGGAAGAGTGCATACACGAGATAGGAATGAGTGAAGAAAGATTGTGCATATATGACGCGGTCCAAAGGGATTTCTTGCACCTGCTAACTCAGTGAACTGTGGTGGACGGGTGTGAGGGGAGTTGCCATGTGATGAAGCAGTGGGGGTAAACCAGCTGCGGCTGTCAAGCCTAACTGTAGACTATCCTTGCCCGCCTACCTTGTGGATGACCCAGATATGGTGGGAGGAGTGGTGGAGGTGTGTGTGGATCATGGTGAAAAACTGAAGGCATGGCCATAAAATTGTGTCAAAGGAATAGCTGTAATATTGTCAATGGCAAAGCTGGAAAAATGCATTGAAGGCAAGCAGTAAAATTGTGTCAAAAGAAAAGCTGGAAGTTGTGTCAAAGGCATAGCTGGAAAACTGTGCCAAAGGCATAGCCAGAAAATTGTGTCAAGGGATTAGCTGCAAAACTGTGTCAAAAGGCAGAGATGGTAAAGTGTGTCACAGTGAAATGGGAATGAGGAGTGATTGAAGAATCTACATCCCATTTCATATTACTCTGAGGATATACAGAGTAAATGAGAGAAAAAAATAGCTCAATTATGAAGAAAAGGATGGACAAATTAAGGAATGCATCTTGGATGGTATATACAGTCTTCCAGCATCAAACACAAACTTCAACAATGTGAGTTTTAGCATATATAATTGGAATACACTAAAAACAAATACAAACTCTCAGGCAATGACACAGTAGGCTGAGGGAAACGTGAACCATCTGAAAGCATAAGTTGAGGGATATCTGACCAACTGACAGTGTAAGTTGAGGGACACCTGTGCCAACCAACAGCGTAAGCTGAGGGACACCTGAACCAATTGACAGATAAAGTTGAGGGACACCTGAATGAACTGACAGCATAAGCTGAGGGACATCTGAGACAAATGACAGTGTAAGCTGAGATACAGCTGAACAAGCTCGCAGCATAAGTTGAGGGACACATAAACCAAGAGATCCCTTGTATTCAGTTACTAAAGTATATGGGAATAGCTTTATATAATACTTCATAATTTACACAATTCTCAAAACAACATGCCTCAAATATCCTCACGGAAGAGCTCATAGAGAGAGCATCTCCCACAAAGGTAACAGACCTGTATGCCAGAAAAGGGGGATATTTGAGACATTATCTCTAGAGACTTGTGGATATTATACTATTCCCATATACAGTATAAGTATCCAAAGGTATTCTATTTTTACTACTATAATATCCTTACGTCAATTTACCTTTTCTTTCTTTTCAAAGTCCTTCTGCTTTTTAATGATGTTTTCCCCTTTCTTTTCAAGTTCGTTTAAGGCTGCTTTCAAAGTGGTCATGTCAGTTGATTCTTCGGATGTCTTCATTTTCTCCTTAAGTTTCTTTATTTGTGCCTCATATCTGGAATGAAAGATATTTCTCAGAGAAATAGAATAATACCTAAGTACGTACATACATACAATACATTGCACGCAATCCCCCTCATAAGACAGGTGGTAGAATCAAAGCACACTCATTCACTATATGTTAATATACCAAACTTACTCCTCTTAACCCTTTGGGAATAAAGGGCTGGCACAATTCCCCCCACAAACACCCTGCTTAGGTCAACCACAGTGTAAGTGGGTAAGGATTAGAACAGTAGTTACAGACATTTACAATGCCCACAGGCCCCCTTGTAAGGGTGCTGAGTAAAAGCACACATTCAATAGAAGCTAATATACCTAGATCACTCCTCTTAGTTCCTTGAGAATAAAGGGTTGGCACAAAAAATTTCCATTATTTCAAAGGGAAATGAATGGAGCTTTTAACCCCTTCCCTACTAGCTGTCAACAAAAAAATTACACCTCAGTGGGAGGGGACTGGCTGCCATGTCTCAGAAAAAAAATTTTGTACTGCCTCCCCTGAAAGCTAACAGGTTACTGATTCCTCTAAGTACCTCTCAGCTGATTAAAATACTGACTCTATGTATGGTATTATGACATCAGATGCCAAATGTCAATTTCCACTTCACTTCCACTTGAGGGAATGGTTCGAAGTTTGAAATAATTACCATGACAAATACGCACACTTGCCATTAACCCCCTGAGCAAAATTAACCACATTTCTGACTTGCAGGTATAAGGTTATGAAGGTAGGCTCGACCACAGGGCTGTCACCCCCCCCCCTCGAGTCGAGTGCTCTAACCACTGTGCTACCAAAGTTCCCACAAGTACACCTGTGCATATACACAAAAAAACAAAATTAATAAACGTACTCTTCCTTTTCCTTCTTCAACTTGCTCACTTCCTGTTCCTTTTCAGCCATGCGCTCTACCCTGGCCTGATGTCGCCATCGGAACAGAGAAGGAGTGTCGATGTTCGGATGAGTGTCGTCCTCATCATCCGAGATCTGCAAACGAAATTCATAATAACTAGCAACATTTCACTGAAAAATAAGATAATTTTCCCTGTTTCCAGGGACCTTAACTCTAATCCTTGTGGTCAAGACAGTGGATAGTCTAATTGCAGCTGCAACAACAGCTCTCTGTTAGGGGTATGAACAGTTCTGTATACCTAAATCTGCATTCAAAACTATATTTTCCCCACCAGGGTTTTAGATGGAAACATACGAGATTTTCTTCCATTAACCAGATTTGCTTAAGTAAGAATTCCAATAGTTTGATATAACATTCTATGATCTATGTCTTACTGGTCATGGATTTTATTTTAAATTATTACATCATACAAAGTTTTGTCTCTATACAGTATATATACCACACTAGCATAGAGAAACATCTCATTCAACAGGATTTGTACAAATTGTGGTATCAGATAAAGATAGCAAAACCCAGTAAAATAAATAACCCCATAAATTGTCAGGTTACTTTAATTAAGGTTAGCATAACTCAACCTAACCTAATCTCACCTAATAATTTATGGGGGTATTTAATGTACTGGGAGTCATTATCTTTGCTTGATCCAGATTGTGCTCTTGTGAAATTTTACCCAAGTGATGAAATTGCTTTGGTAAATATTTACCTTCACACCCCTAATAAGTGAAGAAGAAGAAGAAAAAAAAAAAAAAATAAAAAAAAAAAATATATATATATATATATATATATATATATATATATATATATATATATATATATATATATATATATATATATATAAACAAAAAGAATTATTACAATTATCAAACTGTCTAAACTGGAGGTGAATTAACCTTACTAACTTAACCTAATATCACAATAAAATTCATGAGTTTGTTTCTTAGCTGGGAGTGTGACAGAAAACATTTGCCATTTTATACTGTTATTGGTAATATTGATTAATAATCTTGGGGTGGTTTGGAATTCAGCCACAAGGGGGAACACACTAGCTCAACTCAGTACCAGCTAACAGATTGGATCATTGAGAATGGTTGGTATCAATGAAGTCAAATTCAACACCAGTTGCCATGAGTTAGTGAGAAACAGCAACCCTATGTAAACATCTTGCTAGCAGAAAAGAAACAGTGGGGTGTTGACTTGAGGAGCATACCAGCCCAAAGGTAGGACAAGTGTCCCTAGGACAGCTGCCCCAAGGACAATTGCCATTTAGGTCTATTACCTCCTTAAGACAGCTTATCTCTGGACAACTGACTCTTACCTAACCGAGTATAAAAAAAATACACAGTTCACATTAAACTATTCATTCATTATATCTTAATTATATGATGTAATTTCATTGTAAAATCATCTAAGGGCAAACTTCCACTTATGCATTGAAATTCAGGGGCTGTTTCCTAGGGGGAAATGTCCTTATCCCTGCCAGCTCAAGTTAATACCGGTCCAAAAAATGGATTAATGACAAGAGTTTGTGTCAGGAAGGGCATCCAGCTGTAAATAACGAAGATGAATCCAAAACTAATTCACAGACAGGTTAATGATTCTGTGAGAAACAGTGACTCCATATGAACAAGGGAAAAGAAAGAGGTTACTGGGGGGGATTGGAATACTAGTGGCAACTACCCCCTTACCCCCTCAAACCTGTCACTCCCCTCTGACGCCATATAACCAAAGCCAACTTAAATACCTTAAAAACTAAGAAATAAGGATTAAGATTCGTTTTATGCACCCTTTCATAACTCGGTGGGTATGTAAGCCTTCAAATTTGAGTAGGTTAAGTTACTTTAAAAAGAGTCTGGTCCGAAAATGGAAGGGGTGCATAAAACCAATCTTAACCCATAAAAAAATAAAAAAAATTAAGGCTTAAATAAAAAAAATTGACCCGAATGCCTACCGGTAGTAAAAACAACTCTACAATCACAAATATCCAAACTTTACCTAACCTAACCCCACTTAATCATGCAATAATAAGGTAAAGCAAAAACGATAACATGTTTTAAAAAATTAACAATTAGAGCACTGAGCAATGCTTTGCCACTTTAATACCATTACCACTAATTACTTAAAAGGTACACTACTTAATCTCCTGCTATAATTAACACCCAAATTTAACTGTACTAATCAGTGAATCTAATTTACAAGTAAAAATTATATTTACCTCAATGTCCTTCCACTTACTATAGTCGACCATGTTTACAAATTGTAGCTGGATCAGTGTTGCCAACGTAAAAATAGCCCAAAATTGGCTATTTCTACTTTGGCTATTTCCAAAAAATATTTAGGCTATATTTATTTTCAAGATATTGACTGAGTTTTAAATTAAATAATAATTTAGAAGTTTTAATTGAAATAAGTTACTGGATAAGCGTTGCTAACTAGGAAATGAATATACATTATTATTTCAAAGAATTAATTGAATTGACTAGACATTTTTTGGGTAACGTAGATATCGCCAAAATTTGGCTATTTTATATTTTTTTGCTATCTTTTATATTTTGGCTATATTTATTTCCATCATAATGGCATGAATTTTATTTAATTTTAATTCATTTTCAATTCTGTATTTATATAATCATCTTGGCTATAAAAAATTTTTATTTTATTAGAATGAATTTAATATGCTTTCTTATGTTTATTTTTACATAATAATAATAATAATAATAATAATAATAATAATAATAATAATAATAATAATAATAATAATAATAATAATAATAATAATAATAATAACAATAATCACCGTGGCTCAAACGGTAGCGTCCGCGACTCTGAGGCGTCAGGTCGAGGATTCGCGCCCCGTCACGCTCTGAGGCTAGCAAGGGCGTGCAATCAGGGTAACGATTACATCTGCCAAAACAAGTCCTTTGCAAGAAGGAAACCGTCCAAGCCCTTGGTTGAAAAGGGAGTCCGTGACGTAAAACCGGAACCTGAAAAAAGTTATAAAAAAAAGTGGCTAATAAAATTCAGTACTTCAAAATGTAAGGTAATGAGAATGGGTACAAGTGCAAGAAGGCCCAAGCTTGACTACTCGGTGGCTGGAGTACAACTTCAAGAGACAGAAAATGAGAGAGATCTAGGAGTAAACATACTGGCAGATTTGTCTCCAGAAATACATATAAATGGCATAGTAAGGGCAGCATATGCATTCTTATCAAATGTAAGGGTAGCCTTCAGGCACATGGACAAGGAAATGTTCAGAAATATTTATGTAACCTATGTGAGGCCAAAACTCGAATATGCAGCCCCCTTTTGGAATCCACACTTGAAAAAGCACATAGCTAAGCTTTAAATAGTTCAAAGACATGCCACTAAACTGGTGCCAGAAATGCGCAATCTCAGTTATGATGAGAGGTTGGGGGTATTAGACTTACCATCACTCAAAGCTAGAAGATTGAGGGGGGACATGGTGTCCGTCTTTAAATTCCTTCATGGTTATGATAGAGTGGATAGGGATCGATATTTTGATACGGCTAGCACTAGAACTAGAGGTCATAGTTTGAAGTTTCATAAGAAAACTTCTTTGCAGGATGTAAGGAAGTACTTTTTTAATGTAAGAGTAGTTGATACTTGGAATTCGCTAAGCGAGGAGGTAGTTAATGCTAACTCATTCCATAGTTTTAAGGACAGGTATGATAAGTATCACTAAGTACAAAATGGAGTCGATCAGGAGACGGGAAGTTACAAGCTTTGGGCTCTTTCCCGTAAGCACAATTATCAAATGTAAGGGTAGCCTTCAGGCACATGGACAAGGAAATGTTCAGAAATATTTATGTAACTTATGTGAGGCCAAAACTCGAATATGCAGCCCCCTTTTGGAATCCGCACTTGAAAAAGCACATAGCTAAGCTTGAAAAAGTTCAAAGACAAGCCACGAAACTGGTGCCAGAAATACGCAATCTCAGTTATGATGAGAGGCTGAGGGAATTAGACTTACCATCACTCGAAGCTAGAAGAGTGAGGGGGGATATGGTGACAGTCTTTAAATTCCTTCATGGTTATGATAGAGTGGATAGGGATCGATATTTTGATATGGCTGGCTCTTGAACTAGAGGTCATAGTTTGAAGCTTCGTAAGAAAACTTCTTTGCAGGATGTAAGAAAATACTTTTTCAGTGTAAGAGTAGTTGATAATTGGAATTGGCTAAGCGAGGAGGTAGTTAATGCTATCTCAATCCATAGTTTTAAGGACAGGTATGATAAGTATCACTAAGTATAAAATGGAAGCGATCAGGAGACGGGAAGATACGAGCTTTGGGCTCTTTCCCGTAAACACAATTAGGTAATCACAAAAAGATATATATATATATATATATATATATATATATATATATATATATATATATATATATATATATATATATATATATATATATATATATATATATATATATATATATATATATATATATATAATTATATATATATATATATATATATATATATATATATATATATATATATATATATATATATATATATATATATATATATATATATATATATATATATATATATATATATATATATATTGTGCAGGATTTCCTATATGTTATTAACCTTCGATCTCATAACCCCCTATATTCGAAAATCTGACACGGCTTCAGTAGAGGCCCACAAACGGTCTTGAAATTAAATCTTCTACCAATAAAAATATGATTAATATCATATGCATAAGCATACATGCAATTATTTTATAAGGGGGCCTATGAATGCTGATATGTGAATTATTAAATAAACTCTCCTCACCTTGGATTAAGACTTTCTCATACAGAATAGTAAAATTTCCAACATATATTCTATATAAGAGTCTTCTACTAAAATGAGCTCGTGCTGCCCTTCACATGTACTTATAAACATTGTTAGAAATAAGATAATTCTGCATTTATCTACCGTGTAATCCAGATGTCTCCAACAAAAGGTAGTTCTTCCACAGTAGTGTCTCGTAGCATCCCTTTATATACACCGTCAGGAATCACGGTAGGAACTGTATTTTATAAATATCAACTACGACAGAATTCATGCATTAAAATCACGTCATAAACATGAATGTCTCATAGCATCTCATGAGAGCAAGCAACGTTTCATAAGAAAGTCTCACAAACCCCTCTCGTTTGTAGGGGTCCCTTGTAGTAGGGGCTAACTAGGGTTCCTTCTCGTTAGACAAGAAAAACGAGTAATGGCTCCTTGTTCGCATAAATGAAGGCATAAGTGTTATCCCGAGGAGGTGAAAGGTTTATGGCAAAACCTTTGGTGTCTCAGATTTCTCTCTCTATTCTACAGCTAGTCCAAAGAAAGAACTACACATTAAACATACGAATATATGTGTAAATTTGATATATATATATATATATATATATATATATATATATATATATATATATATATATATATATATATATATATATATATATATATATATATATATATATATATATATATATATATATATATATATATATATATAATATATATATATATATATATATATATATATATACACAAAAGCCTCATTCCCCCTTGTAAGGGGGGTGGCTGAGCCAAGAAAGGCACATTCACCACAATCCACATACACACCTCAACCACTCCTCTCAGCTCCTTGGGGATAGAGAGTTGTCACAAGGAGCTGAGAGGAGTGGTTGAGGTGTGTGATTACCTAATTGTGTTTACGGGAAAGAGCCCAAAGCTCGTATCTTACCGTCTCCTGATCGGTTCCATTTTATACTCAGTGATACTTATCATACCTGTCCTTAAAACTATGGATTGAGATAGCATTAACTACCTCCTCGCTTAGCCAATTCCAATTATCTACTACTCTTGTACTGAAAAAGTATTTTCTTACATCCTGCAAAGTTTTCTTACGAAGCTTCAAACTATGACCTCTAGTTCTAGAGCCAGCCATATCAAAATATCGATATGTGAATCGTGGTGAATGTGCGTTTCTTGGCTCAGCCACCCCCCTACAAGGGGGAATGAGGGTTTTGTGTGTGTGTGTGTATATATATATATATATATATATATATATATATATATATATATATATATATATATATATATATATATATATATATATATATATATATATATATATACCTATTCATATACTGTATGTCAAATTTACACATACATTCGTATGTAAAATGTGTAGTTCTTTCTTTGGACTAGCTGTACAGTATATTTACAAAGGCTATAATCCCCCCTTAAAGTATGGGTTGGCCGAGACAAAGCATACCCTTGACTCCTTGCTAGAGGAAAATACAAAGGAAGGGAATTTATCCTTCTGCTCCACCCCATTAAGTCAACTTTTACCACTGGAAAAGATTCTCTCTCAGTCACCCTTATGCATGGCAAATATAATGAACTAAGCCTCAGGTCTCTCCAGTATATGCTGACACCTTCATGCAAACAAGGTCATGACCCTTGACCTTAATCAGGGTTAATACCACTTTATATTTTACATGCCACTCATTACTCCTGGACATCAACTTTACTTTTGTGATTGTCAATCCCCATTGTGGGGTGGGCACAGACAAACTGGAGCTGGGGAATTATGGCTCGAATGTAGGTTTGTCACCTCCTGAGTCGAGTATTTTAACCTCTGTGCTACTGCAGCCCGATGGATTCAAAAATTTATTTAGATATAAGAAAACCTAAGCTACCATGAAAGAAATTATTATTATCACTAATGCTAATATCATAAGCCAAGCAAGTAGACCAGCTGAAAAAATATAAAATATATAAAAACATATACTGTATATATATATATATATATATATATATACAGTATATATAATGCAATATTTCCATACTGGCATTAAATAATATTAACATTATTGATGGGCATAAATAACGTAGATTTTAATTTTCACACAAGTTCACAATGACTTCCTCGGACTAAGAATGGTACTTTTCTGTTGCTAGTCGAGTTCAAGACAATCTCTTCAATAATTAATTGTCTTTCGTCAAGGGAATGACGTCTCGTTTACGCTCCGTCAACTTAAAGGACTGTACTGTAGAGAAAAAAATAAATAAATTAAATATACTTAATATGGTTGTGGACCATTTTGTGTCGCTATTAATCCCAATTTGAATGGGGGTGGATACAGTCGAGCACTCTAACTATTGCGCTACTGCAGGGCTCCTTTTTACAATTACCTCATACACCCTGCATGAGCGGTGATTCAGTCAAGGGGAAAATAAAGAGAAAAAAAAAGAAGAAAAAATTGGGGTAGTTTTTTATTCACTCCTGAATACAGCAGGTCACTTAAATTTGAACACAGACGGCCACCGAGCAGCTAAAACAAGGAGGAAACTGGTTGCATCTTTTTATTTATTTCTTGGTCTAACACTTTAACAACCTATGACATACAACATCCTGGAACTGTGAGAATGAGACCGATGGATTTATGTATTAAACAAGTGGCTTGTTTGTTTATTTCTTAGTTTAAAACTGTACAACCCAGGTACTCGAAAAATAAGAGACAGATGGGTCATGTAGTAAACAAGTTGTTCTTAATTACAAATAGTAACTGATATGAAATAACTTTTCATATACAAATTCTCTTCGGCATAAATATAAACAAAGTACCAACAATGGAACACCTCTGGTATAAACAAATGGTTAAAAATTACAGGTAATACCAAATACCAGATAACATATCATATGCAATATTTCACCTTCATAAATATAAAAACATTACGAACAAATGAATGCCTTTGGTATTGCTAAAAAACTGTAGTGATAAAACAGTTGGATTTTCAGGTTTGCTATAATTAATGGTCATATATGTCGAAAATAAACATATCAAAATATTTATTGTACAAAAATTTTCTCCAGCACTGATATAAACACAAATACCACAATGAAACGCTCTTGGTATTGTAATTAATCAGAAATGGTAATGGTGTCCATTAATGAAACAATGTGTGAAGAGTACTGTGATATTTCGGATCCTAATTGGACACTTTCTGCTTGAAAAAGGGTCTAGTTAGGACCCAAAATAATTCAAAGACATTTAGTATGGTGCCTCTATGATGGACTTCCTTACAATTTGATGCTGCATGTTAACAGTTTATGTCTAATAGATGTTGAAATAAGCTCTTGAGATTAAATACATTTTTCATATATATATGCCATAACAATTACCAGACATCCTCATACATAGCTCTCTCTTTCACTGAGACTTGAAGGACTAACCCACTGGGAATGATTACCAAACCAGTGCAAAAGACCAAACAACCATCATTTAACCAGTTTAACTCCAGATCTCTGATACTGCTCCAATTAACTGACTAGGCTAGGCATAACTTTATACCGAATATAAAAAAAGAATAAAAAAATTATTCTTGAGTCATTTTGTGCAGTTGTGCATAAAAATGATAATAAGTAACTATACATATGTATCGTTCTAAGCAAGCAAATATGCAAAAAATAAGCTAAAAGTAAGCAAAAAATCTTCTAAGACAGCTTACAAAAGAAGCAAATAACACAAAGCGATAACTGATAATAACAAGCTCTCACGATCAAATACAAAAAATCAAATTCGTTTTTATATTACGTAATGACATATACATCTAAATATTGCACTGTCTGTGATTAGACATACTGCTGACAAGTTAATCTATCAGGCAAGTAAATCTATTATGTAGAAAACTTTCAAGAAGATAAGCTGACAAGTTTCTGGAAAGAAGTTAATCAAGATTATGTCAAAGTCGTAATAAACGAAAGACCTCTATTGGGATTTCGATGAATAAAAAGTAAATAAAAGAATGGAAATGACATTTGGAGGTCACGAATAAATACCTGAGGTCTTGTTGATCTCCTTTTTTTAACGTATTATGTGTCATAATTAATCCCCACTGAAGTGGGAGTGGACACATACAAATTAGATCTGGGGGATTAAGGCTGGATGCCCTTCCTAACGCCTCAGCGTTTGTCAGGCTCATTACTTCCTGCCTCGATCACTCTACTAATAAGCTACTACGCCTCCGATGATTCTTTCAATGACCACTTTAAATTTAACTGGGTTGAAAGTGAATAAACAAACATTTAAGTCAGTCTTTAAAGGTACTCCCATAATAAACAAAGCATAAAATATACACTAATTAAAACTATATAATTATTTACATCATTACAACCTTCACTTTAGTGCTTTATAACAAATATCCTATAATACCATTACTGCTTTTGCATAATGAAACACATATTGCTCCTGACTGGGATTTGAACATAGGACGCTTAATCGTCGTGCCACCGAAGATATAAATGAAGAAACTTCTTAGCAGCTAGCTGCGAGTTTTCTTTCTGCTTTTACACCTTCAGTGGTGTAGCTGGCAGCGCCTTGGCACACTGATTGTGTCTTAGGTTTGAATCGCAGCCTGGGGAAAATATGTTTCATGTTCTCATATATGGCAATGTTTTTATATGATCAACTCCATTATGTACCCTGAGAAGTGTTCTACCATTTTTGCATCTACAATTATCTTGTACAAACAACAAAATATGAAAATGACATTGTAGGCAAAGATATAAAATATGCAGAAAAATTTTCATTACCAATTATTAAAAGCAAAATAGAATTAAATCTTGGTATAAACCTGATCTTCAAGTATCTAATAATTAACATGTGAATACATTCAGTCACAACATCATCGCCTCCAACACCACGCATCGCTATGGACCTCATATTGTTTGAGGACTTGATCTTGAACTTCAAGGTAAGAGGCAAAAGCAGTTGTATAAAATAAATTACATGTGAACATAATAAAACACCATCGTAATTACCTCCTACATGCGATACAAAGATCCTCATAATGTATGAGGACCAAATCTTGAGCTTCTAACTTTAGAGACTAAGGCTATTACCTCTGTGCCATGAGGAATAGCTTGTACTTAACAGCAACAGTCATTGCCTTAGTTTCCAGAAGCTCGGCATTCAATTCTAGAAACATAAGGGAGGTCTACAAAACTAAAACCAAATATCAAATATATCGTGAATAAAATATTAAATAAATGTGACATATATCACAAACAATAATAAAATATACAGACAAGATCATATATGGAATGCCATTTTAAAAATTAAAAGTACCATATATTACTGAATCCCATTACCGAGAATATATTAGACTCTTATAGAAATAGTCCATTCCTTTGTAAATGAAGAGGGACAGCGTACATAGGACGGATTGGGGACACGGTGAGTGAGGCGAGATCAAGATGGTTTGGGCATGAGCTGAGGAGGGATGAAGGGTTTGTTGAGGGATAACGCAGGTAGAATGGTATGGAGACATGGTGAGTGAGGAGAGACCAAGATAGTTTGGGCATGTGCTGGGGAGAAATGAAGGGTTTGTTGAGAGAAGGATGCCGAGGATGGAGGTGAAAGGCAAAACAAAAAGGTTCATGGATGTAGTGAAGGGGACATGAGGTTGTGTTGTTGGTGAAGGAGGATGAAAGGGATAGGGCAATATTGGAGATGACTGATCCGCTGTGGTGACCCGACAGGAGAAGGCGAAAGATTTGATGACATTGCAATCCAATTCAAAAGTACTTGAAAGTATAGTGGTGACCCCACCCACGACCAAAATTTAGAAAAAAAATTTACCCCAAATTTTAAACAAAAACCAACCCACGAACACAAATTTGTTGGCCAGACGGCCACGTATCCAGTTCGCCAGCTCTCAGTTCTGCATTGGTGCCCACGCTGTGTAGTTCGTTCGTGATCTGTTCTTAGTTCTTGCTTAATTTTCCATTGCTTTACCTTTCAGATAGCCATTATTATGGCTTCTAAGAAAGTTAAGTGTTAGTGACAGTAGCGTCAAACACCCTAGAAGCATAAGAGTTGAAATGAAGAAAGAAATAATTTCTAAGCATTAAAAATGGTGTTCGTGTGTCTGATCTCGCCACGCAGAACATGGCGAAATCGACTATCTGTACTATTTTAAAGAGTACAGAGATCTATAAGGTGGCTGACGAAACTAAGGGAGTAAATATATTAACAAAGAAAAGGTCACAGTTAATACAAGAGGTAGAAAAGTTATCGTTGCTCTGGATAAAAAACAATTGGTTGGAGATAGTATTAGCGAGGCCATAATATGCGCTAAGGCTTTTCAAATCCACCAAGATTTAGTAGCGAACTCTCCGAGTTCTAGTGGCGCTAAAGTTGACAAATTTAAAGCCAGCAGAAGCTACTTTGAACATTTTCATCAAAGAACTGGGATTCAAAGCGTCATTAGACATGGAGAGGCGGCTAGTTCCGACCAAAGGCAGCGGATTCTTACGTGAAAGAATTAGATAAATATATTGAGAGTGAAGGTTATATCCTTCCTCCACCACCATCCACATATGCCAACAACAATCATCCACAAAGGTAAATACAGTACTGTGCAATGTTTTATTTTAGTTGAGTAGAATTCCTTTCTATTATTAATGTAATATTCCTTATAAAGTATATTGCATATAACCTGTATTATATTTCATGTTTTTACCGACTTGAAAAATTTCAAAATTAATATTTGTTGTGACTAGAAACGGATTAATTGAATTTACATGTTTTTCAATGCGAAATATAAATCCAACCCACGAACAGGTTGGGAACGGATTAAATTCGGGGTTGGGGTAACCACTGTATACAGAAAATGCATCAGAACGCAACGCAGTTTACACAATAAACTTGATCATAAACGTAGCAAATGTAGTAATACATGATTCAATATACTCAATGACCTTGTTAGGGTTTACAAAACTGCAAACCCAATGCATAAATTATCCAGTCCATACATTATCCATTCCAGAATATATCAAAATGAACCTCAGTATCAATATAATGAGAATCTTTCCTTAATAATAAATTGTGCAAAACAGACCACATGTGCACTGGTGTGTGTCTCAAGTAAATATGTTATGACACTAACTACTGGCACTCAATCCATCACCGGCACTCTCTCTGTCACCGGCACTCTCGTCATCACCTAACATAAACATAATCTTTAAAATTATGCTTGATATAATAAAGGCAAGCAATAATGTTACTTAGTAAAAATAAACATTACAATAATATTATTGACAATAATATCTTTTTCTTTTCGAAAGGAACCTCATAAATGGCCAGGAAAGGCAGAGTGCATCATATCCTGCCCATTTGCACCAAACCAGCCACTGATCTATAGAAAGAATGCAAAAATAAAGAGAAAAGTTATGAAAAAATACCACGGTGTAACTCGTTTCAATCAGACGGGTAAAAAGGAAAATTTTATCTAATTTACCAAGATTAAGGCACAAAAGGACTTTTCCTTTGAAAAATTACAACACCATTAATATTTTCGCACCAACGATTAACACGTCTTGCCATTCATAGTAGTCACCAAAATGGGATATGGGAACAGGGGGTTAGGTAATAATTCATTCATTAAATTTCATGTTTTTTCCACAAAACTATCTTCATAGTAGGCAAGGAAGGGTAGAATTCTTCTGGTACAGCTATGGATATCCTGCGGCTATTCATGATATCATGCATGGGGTGATTACAGACATGTTGGAGCTGGGGGATTAAGGTTGGCTGCCTTTCCTAACACCCTGCAATGGGCTCATATCCCGGTTAGTCGCTTCCTGACTTGTGCGCTCTACCACTGTGTGACCATAGACCCCATGCAAGATATGATAGATTCATAAATAAAATCATTATCACACGCTCAATATCCTTTTAACACTTGCAGTTTTTTCAACATTTCTTCAGCACAAAATGAAACTTTTAAGAGATAAATTATACTCTTCATTTCATAAATCAAAGGATTTTTTTATGAAAGGAATGTGTTCTTGGAATGTATAAGTTAAAAGAGAAAAACTTATTTCTTCATGTGCATATTGCATTCTCCACAAGGTAACACACGTGGGCACAACCACAGAATGAAAACGGATTAATAACAAACCCCCCCAAAACTCGTCATCTCTTTGATCATAAACATCTGCTAAACTTCACTGACGATTCCTTTCCTTTGCCTACATTTACACAGAAAATTTTGAGATATTTTTTACACATCTCTTACTATCCCTTCATATCTGACAAGTCACATCACTCCACATTTCTGTTTCTCTTTGCTTTATGCTTTCTTGATGTCAAAACCCAAGGAGAACAATTTTTTTTTTACCTGTCTGGGTGAAAAAAAAAAAAAGGTGTTTATCTTTTGTCTCCAATGAGCTGAGGAATGATCAGTGTTGGCATCTGGTGAATGTGTGCTTTGACTTTGCCACCCTCTTACAAGCAGGACTGTGACCATTGTGTATGGACGCATAATGCTGAATGGGGGAAAAATATACGGATGTCCCTCATCTTAGGCAAAATGTACTATGTCCACTGCATATTACCAATTCATACCCTCCCGTATGCTTAAAATCAGGCCTCAATTACTTCACTATAGTTAAATCTCCCATATATTCTAAACCTCCATTATAATTTAAGTCTCCCGCATACTTTGAACCCTTCATACACTTTAGAACATCCCATAGACTTTAATCCTCCTGTATACTTTCAAACTCCCACTTACTTTAGATCTCCCATGTACTTTAAACCTCCCGTGTACTTGAAGTCTTCCATATACTTGAGACATCCCATGTACATGAAACCTTCCATACATTTTAAACATCCTATGCACTTTAAACCTCCCATATACTTTAAGCCTCCTGTAAACTTTAAGCCCCCTATATACTTCAAACCAAGTGGTATCTCTTTATCCCAAAGAAACTACGAGTGATCGAGGTATAGTAGCTTCTGGTGAGTGAGTGTGCTTTGAATCGGCCATGCCCCCTATAAAGGGGGCTTTGGACATTGCATATGTATATATGCATGTATGTATATGTATATATGCTCAATTTTCTTTCACTGACTATGATCATCTGGTGGGAGGAAGCAAAATGCATTAAAAAATCCTAAAATAAGAATCAATACACTAAAAGCAAGATACAATGTAACAACTGTGTTAAACTACATAAATAAATACATATAAACACTTAAGACAAACACATCATCAAAACAGGATGCTTTTCACATAACAAAATAACTTTAAACACTAAGAAACTGAGAATGGCAATGCGAAGTTCATTACAAAAGTAAGACAAAAAAACACCAAACTCTAGTACAGTAAACTTAAGTACAAAGACAGTTAAATCAATAAGATAACTTAAGTGATGTTTAGTCTTGCGCAGTGTCTATTATTAATCAAAGAAGTAAGACTTATAACATTTAACAAAATATATAAACAAAGAGTCCCAATACAGTAAGCTTAAGTAGAAAATAGAGAAGTTTAATCGATAATTCAAATTGCTGTTAAGTCTTGCAAAGTTAATCACATGAAGAAACCTTATTACTGTTTAGTAAAATAACACAAACCATCTCAAAAGTAATCACAGAAAAAAAAATATATTTGGGTAATATTCTCCTATAAGAATGAATGAAAATTAAGCTATACATAAAAAAAATCTGAAGAACTATGTAAAAAATAGGAAATGGTATGAAGTAAGAAAACATAAAAAAAATTCAATATCTTAATGCAGGGGTGTCAAAAACACATTTGCAATAAGGGTGTGAGAATTCATAATAACAGTAATTGATTTTCAAGACCACAACAGCCAAGTGGCTAGAATACTCAACTCGGGAGATGACAGACTCGCGATCGAGCCCACCGTGGGACATTAGGAGGGGTGTTCAGCCTTAAGCCCCAAACCACACTCTGTCTGTGTTCACCCCAATAAGGGGGAATAATAGTAACACATAAAACGAAGATTATATCATAATTTTCTTAGCAGACAACATGAACCCATTTTGACCAGGCTTGTCTCTTCCCAATACAAACACTCTACCATTGAGCTACTGCTGCTCCTTGTCCACACTTTACATGTAAAACAATAATAATAAAATCATAAATACAACCACTTTTCACATTACCTATAGATGTGGCTTCAATAAAAAAATTGGAATCAAGTAAACAGAATCTTATGAATCTAATCTAATCACTTCTTATATTTCTGGTTATTTAGTGTGTCACGATCAGTCCCCATTCAAATAAGGGTGGACACAGAGATCAAACAATATTATACCCCTCAATTCTTTCTCAATAACACAACATCCTGCGTATACGAGAGAGGACACCACAACCACAACAAGAGAGGAGTTTCACTTTAAATCACCTTATGCATCCATCCTCAATTCCCAAGCTCCAACTAGTCTGTGTCCACCACACTTGAATGGAGATTAGTAGTGACCCATAAGACAACGAACAACAAGTCTCTACTAAGGGCTAGAACAGTACCTTCTAGTGAAGGACTTTGGTATGGACATGTGCGCCAAACAATGAGTCCCATCTCTCCTGTTTTATGGAAAGGAATCGAATATGAGAAAGATGGGATTGCCTGTCCCATGCCTCCTTGCCCATTTCTCTTATCTGCCCTGAATGAAAAGTACATATGGGGAAAAAATGCAATCTACATAATGGAAAAGTACATACAGTCACATATCATTACAATTACCATGCCATCTATCACGAAGGAGTCAAGAGGACTGATAAGAGGTATACAGATATTAGCTTCTGGTGACCGTGTGTGCTTCAACTTGGCAAACCCCCTTACAAGAGGCATATATATATATATATATATATATATATATATATATATATATATATATATATATATATATATATATATATATATATATCATTACCAATTTCTTCACAATTTTTTCAACAATTTTATAAATTGATTTAATTATGTATTTAACCTACAATAGATCAGAATGGCGTGTCTAGCATGAGGAATATGTCTCTAATAGCAAAAGTTATGTTTCCAAATATATTACCTCATACTGTCGGGATTCGAACCAGGGACTTGTAGACAGGAGCTCACAGGTTAAGGCACGCTGAACCACAGGTCTCATATTCAAATCTCGACAGTGCGTAAATCCATTTCACTCTTCTATATCCATCAGTTATATTAAAACGTACAAAGACAGGTCGTTTGCAATCACATATTACAAAGAGTTTAAATGATCAAAGTTATCGTCTTATAATTTTGTAAATAACAAAACACTCTTGTATGTAAATGTTAGTTTTCATTCAGCAAATCCTGTTTCATACATAAAAAAACTCTATAAGTAAATTAACAATAACTTTTATCATATTTCATTTGAACCCAGATAGTTGTAGTCGAAAAAGCGTAAAAAAGGATACATACATTCCTTTAATGTAAACAAAAATCTAAAAAGTATTAAATATAAACATAGTTGAAATAGACAAAGTATACATGCTTTAAATTTTTTATGTAAAAAAAAATCTAATAAGTATTAAATATAAACACTGTTGAAATAGACAAAGAATGTAAGCATTCATTTTCTGATGTAAAAAACAATCTAAAAAGTATTTAATATAAACACAGTTGGTATAGTCAAAGTATAAGTATACATGCTTTCATTTTGATGCAAAAAAATATCTAAAAAGTAATAAATAAAAACACAGCTAAAGTATACAAAGTACAATATATATACTTTCCTTTTATAATGTCAAAAAAATATGAAAAGTACTAAATATAAGCACCAATTTCTTTTTTAGAAATGAATGCATAAAATAAATGAATCACCTTCAACCATAGTAAAATAAAGTCAATTAATAAGTAATGCTTCCTTTAAGTAATTAAGTACAAAAAGTAACACATCCTTTAAGTATTTAAGTACAAAATCATCCTTTGCCATGGCATTTATAGCACTTATAAGCCAAACAAGCAAGGTGTAAATAGGAAAATGACATGCAACTGCAAAACGACTCATGGAAGAAGAAAGCAAACTATCAAAACTCAACTCCAACTAATAACACATATATGTCAATTTCAAACGACATATTTGTGAATTTTATATCAGAGGGAAAACTTTATCATCATTAAACTGTATTTTTTATTTTTTCCCACGTTCAGAGGCATGACCTGCCGGCTTCGGATTAATATTTAAGTGGACGCAATGTGATTAGGCAACGTCGGAATTTTACCAAAAAATAACGGAATGGGACAAGTTGGCAGTGCCGTTACGGAAGCATAAGTTTTATAAAGAGTTCGCTTAACTTCACAAAATATGAAACTCATTTTAAGAGGAGAAAGACTGTTACCAACTGGGTTTGGCATCCAAACAGCTGGCACCAGAATGGCACTACCAATTTGTGCCAACCCAAAAAAATAAACGCATAAATTGTCAATGAAACAGGGTTCTATGATGGCATGTTTAATTGTCACAGTGAGAAGAATTACAGAGATACATATTGTATATACATTTTATATTTATACTCCACTATTTGTTCACTGTGATTTCAAATTTAATGTTTCAAATATGGAAAGAAATAAGTAGATTAATGTGTGTATACTGAGAAATGAAGTGTTTTTTTTGCTATGGCCAATGTTAAAACGTGACTTTAATCACAGTATGGGGGTCTCAGGGCCATCAATACACACATGGAGAGACATATTAAAAGTGGAAGTCAATAATACTTTTTATTTCAATGTAATTCAATTTCTAAGTGAGTCAAACTGGGACTTAAAAGAGCGACCAAATACTTGGCGTCTATAAGCGAGGACGTGGGTCACCGTGTCATTTAAACATATCAAATAGAACTCTGGTTTGTTTGCTGTTTTATGCATCACAAATAATCAACATTTGAATGGGGGTGGACACAGACCAAAAGTACCCTAGTATATAATGGGGAAAAAAACTGTACAAAAAAAAAATATTAAGGCTGTTTCCATCTTATCTGTCCTCTATTTATAGAAAAAAAACTCATGCACTACAACAGAACTTATATCAAACACAACTTTCATCCGCTTTTGAAATAAAAATGCCTTGTCGCCATTAAAAACTAACCTGCTAGAGGAAAATTCAGAACTAAAAACAAAAATAAAACGATGACCACATACTTGTAAAATACGATACGGCATAATTTTTGCCTATTTCAAAACACGGGAATCAGAAGTTGGTTAGATGACCTATTATGTGATATTCAGGGCTACTGGCTTAATTAAAACTTGCAGTTCCTTTATGTAACTGATAATTCTTTGGCTTTACAATGACTTAAAGATATAAACAAAAAGAGAAGCAAAGAAACTAAAAAAAGGAGACCGAAAATTACTATTTTGGCCCCAAAAGCTGTTTGCTGCGAGCACATTGCTAGCAAAGAAGTAGGAGGGGCGAGAACCCTATGGAGTTCAAATAAATAAACTGAAAAATCAAAGTACATAACACTGGCAGATGGTATAAGAAACACCAAAATTAATGAGACTAGTATAGAAATGGCTACTTATGATAATTACACTCATTACAATAATAACAATATTAATAATAATAATAATAATAATAACTATAAAATAATAATATCTTCAATCGCACTTCTTGACAACCAAATAATGCGCTGTGTTAACTACCAATAACTACCTAAACTACTGTATCCTCCATCTTTTTCCAATCATCGGCACCTAAAAAAACGCATCTAATTATATGAGATAAATACTGTCGTTTCAAGGCAACTTCACAGCAATACTGCAAATTCAGTTATTTATATTTTTTCTTGCATATCTCACCATATATGCAGCTGACGTTATAACTGTAGTGGGATTCCATTTAAACCACAGGAAACTTAAAGAAAAAAAAAAAAGGAGTTGAAACTGACGTAAGATACCTAACTGCAGATAAGCTATCCGCATAAACAAACTTGTTAACATCACAGTTTACATAGACAGAATAGAATTGGAACAGCTGCCCCTATTGCCACGAATATCGGCAGCATGGAACTAGTGTCGTCTGAAGCGTAGGGATCTGGCGTTCGAGGGCCGCTGGGACGCCGCTTGGCAGTCGACTGCTGTTTGTTATTGTTGTTGTTGTTTTGGTTATTCTGACTGCTTGCAGATCTGGGCTCTTCAATATCGCTATCCAGGTCTTCTTCTCTCGGCAATGGTGGCAATTTTGGTACATCTATAAGATATACAACAAGTTATAATTAAACTGTGAGGGAACAAAAATACCTCCATGTTTCCCTATGTCATAAATCATATGAGGTGAAGCGAGGGGAATGGGAATACCCTCCTCGTGTGTCTGCATGTCGTAAAAGATGTCTAAATGGGGTGAAGTGAGGGTCTGAGAATCTCCTCCTCTGTATTGTTCTCTCACAGAGTCAAGTATTTTACTTTAACTCAGCCACACCTCATAAGAAGGATTATGGATTTGATATTTATAAATATATATATATATATATATATATATATATATATATATATATATATATATATATATATATATATATATATATATATATACACAGATATACATATATACTAGTGCTTGTATGTATTCATACAGTTTGCATTTTCATCTGGCATTGAGCATGATGTTCCAATGGAAGGATAATATAGCAAATGATAAGCGGGATAAAGGGAAGTAGTCAGCGTGGCTCAAGCAGTAGCGTCTGCGACTCTGAGGCATCAGGTCGAGGGTTTGCGCCCCGTCACGGTCTGAGGTTAGCAAGGGCATGCACTCAGGGTAACAATTACATCTGCCAAAACAAGTCCTTAGCAAGAAGGCAACCGTCCTAGCCCTTGGTAGAAAAGGGAGTCCATGACATAAAACCGGAATGGAACATAAGCGGGATAAAAGGTCAAAGGGAAAAGGATAAGCGAGACATATAAAGGTCGAAAAGGCTAGCAAGAAACAGTGACCCCATGCAGAAACGGGTTATACTGAATACAAAGAAGATTGTACACATATATATTCTTTCTCAAAAAGACGTCATATCCCAGTGCAACTAAAAGGTAAACAACTGAACAAGTTGGAAGAAACGAGGTTGATATATCTTGCACATTTTCATTTCGCTATCAGCCGCTTTATGTGATCGGTTTTATGTCACAGACTCCTTTTTCTACTAAGGGATAGGACGGTGCCTTCTTGCGATGGACTTTGGTTTTGGCAAGTCCAACTATCTTGACTGAATCCCCTTACTAACCTCAAACCATAGCGCGCCATGAACCCATGACCTGAAGAATCAGACGTGAGTGTACAGGCTTAAAATTAAACTGAATTTAATGACAGCAGGAAACTCACCATCCAACCGCCCTTTGATGACAAATACAGCATTCACTTTCGGGTTGTCCTTGTAGCCCTGCAAAGGTATCATACAGATATGATCAAACAGCTTAGGTATCACAGTGCTTGACAAGTATCACACCTGAGCCTGTGATGCGACAGATCTATATATAGTCTTTTACTTCACTAAATATTTTTATTTAAGGATAAGAAAGATGAAAGTTATCACGAGATTAGAGATGAACAGAAGTCGGATCTTGCAAAGGAGAGTAACCCTTGGGTGCTAGAGGGTTGTTCATATTTACATGGCACGTCACCAAACCAAACTTAACTTAGCAATTTCCGAGGTTATTTAACTTCATGTGGTGTTCCTTAACATAGCAATTTACGGGGTCAATTAACTTCATGTCGTGGTATATGAGTCACTTATCTTTACAAGTTCCTGCAGGAGCGTAGGAAAAATCTCACCTTGACAAACTCCACTCTTACTTTGCCACCTTTGATAGCACTCTCCTGTCCAGCAAAGAGAAGGGAGTTTCCGGCAATGGTAAAGGGGACATACTCGTCATACGCAACTCCGCGGCCAACTCTGCCGTATATATCTAGAGCTGGGACTGCACTATGCTCGCCATTCAGAACCACATCAAAGACCTAAAAATAAAAACAATCATACATATACAATGGCTGGATTCCACCTTGTAAGGAGAGTGGCTTTGTCAAAGTACATACATTAACCAGAAATTGACATACCTCGATCTCTCCTCTTAGTTCCTTGGGTATAAAAAGTTGCCACAAGTTTCCCCATCACCACCCTTCTTGGGTCATCCACAGAGAAAGGTTCTTCTGTCATGGGGTCCGACTGCCAAGGCTAATTTATAGTTCTAGAGCTCCATTTTTATTTCAATGAGAGTAGCTGTTTTTGTTGTTTGTTGTGTCACTGTTAGTCACAATTTATATAGGGGAGGACACATACAGGTTGGAGATATTAGGTTGGATGCCCTTTCTAACGTCTCTGATGAGTTCATACACAGGTTTGTCACTTCCAGAGATGAGAGCTCTTTTTTTTTTTTTTTTTTTTTTTATGTGACACCAGAACAGGCAGAAACTGCCCTTATCAATAAAGGCCCGGGCACGAGAAAATACCGAGATGAAGGAAAAGAAAAAGGTTAAGGACAAGGCAAAGATGAGGTAATGTCATGCAAAGGAAAACGACAGACAGAAAAAACAGTCAAAGTACAGAGGACTCAGAGATATGGAGGCCTAGGCTCCGAGATGACGATAGATCTACTTTTTGAAGGATGAAAGGTCATAAGAATTAGGAAAGACAGAAGGAGGAAGGGAGTTCCAGAGTGTGGAGGTAGATGGGAAGAAGCAGTCGCTGCACCGACCAATCCACGAGCTACAAATCTCCACACAGTACCTGTGAGATGAGGCCACTTGGCGAGTGTTACGTGGCCTCGGCAGTGGGGGAGGGATGCAACTCGCCAACTCATCAGAGCAGTGATGGAAGTAGAAGTGATAGAAAAGAGAATGGGAAGATACCTTACAGCGAAGAGAGAGAGAATCTAGATTAGAAGTAAGAGAAGGAACATTAATGATCTGACTGCCTTAGATTCAACCCTATCACGAAGATAAGTATAAGAAGAAGCACCCCAGATGTGTGAGCAGTATTCTAAGCAGGGACGGATAAGACCTTTATAAATTTTAAGTAATTGTAAAGAGGAAAAGTAATGATGAAAACGAAACAAAATCCCCAATTTTTTGGATGAAGATTTAGAAATTTGGATTATGTGATTCCTCCAAGACAAGTTAGAGGCTATATGGATACCTAATATGTTGATAGAATTAAGAGGGTGAATTTCGTAAGTTTCAAAGACAATAGGGTTACCAGGAAGAGAAGAAGATACAGAGATAGCCAGAAACTGTTTCTTGGAGGCATTGAATTTAACAAAATTTTGAGTGCACCACTCAGATACTCTCTGGAAATAGGAGTTAAGAGTAGAAGAAAGAGTGATACGAGATTGATTACGAGTAACAGATGAAGGTTGTGAAGTAAAGGCAGAGGAAAAGTGAAGGGTAGAATCATCAGCAAAGGAATGAAGAAAGAGAGGAAGATGGGGATTATAGAAGATCATTGATGAAGAGAAGGAAGAGAGTAGGTGAAAGAACAGAGCCCTGTGGAACACCACTGGTAACAGAGAAAGGGCTTGATATCATGCCATCAACAACTACAGATATAAAACGGTCAGTACGAAAACTGGAAATCAGAGAACAGAAAGAAGGGGTAAAGCCATAGGCAAGGAGTTTGGCCAAAACAACCTTGTGCCAGACTCTGTCAAAAGCCTTAGAGATATCAAAGGCGACGACAAAGGATTCCCCATAGTTCCTCAGAGAAGATGACCATACATGAGTAAGATAGGACACGAGATCACCAGTGGATCTTGCCTTGCGGAAGCCGTACTGGTAATCGGAGATAAGTGAGTTATATTCAAGGTGTTTCAAGAAGTGAGCATTAAGCAAGTTTCGAAAACTTTAGCAATAGAGGAGGTTAGGGCAAGAGGTCAGTAGTTTGAAGGAATAGAGCTGTCACCCTTCTTAGGAACAGGTTGAACTAGAGCATTCTTCCAAGATGAAGGATAGATACTGGTTGACAGAATGAGGCAAAAAAGACGGCAAAGCACGTGAGCCAGTTCATCGCCAAACTCCTTAAGGAACCTTGATGGGATACCACTGGGACCAGATGCCTTGTTCGTCTTTAGCGAGCAGAGACCCTTATGAACTTTGCGTGAAGAAAGGATAAGGGAGGGCACAGGGTTAGAGAGGGGTAAAAATTGAGGAACAGGTGTGCTGGAATCGTTTATAGAAGAGTTGGCAGAAAAATGAGAGCCAAAGAAAGTGGCTCTGTCAGTGGGAGAGCAAGCTATAGAACTATTGGAACGAATGAGAGGGGTAAAGCTTGAGTTACAGAAGTTTTTGGAGAGTTTTTTGGCTAAGGACCAGAAGCATTTGTCAGTCGGAGAGGAGTTAAGGTCATCAACTTTCCTTCCTATAATGAAGTCTTAGACCTTCGAATCTGAGCAGTACAGCGATTCCTAGCTACAATAAAAGAAGAGCGAGTTAAATCAGGAGGCTGGTAAGATCGGTGTGCCAGATTCCTAGCTTGGATAGCCATGGAGAAGGCACGGTCAAACCAAGGTTTAGGGGGAGAGAAAGTTTTTGTAGAAGAAGGGATGTATGCCTCCATTCCCGGGGTCATGATCTCGGCAACTTTTAGAGCTACCTGATAAGGGTTGCGGGACCAAAAGCAGTAGTCATCCCATGGGAAGTCAAAGAGGAAGTTACGCAAATTTTCATGTTGGGTACGCTCAAAGTGCCAAAGGCGGCGCTGAGTAGGAGGGATTGGAGGAGGGGGAGCGAATATGGAAGAGACTGAGATCTACCAATAAATTAGTTTTTTAAATGACAATAGCATTACAGTGTTCCTTCCATTATCGCGAAAGTTCGGTTCCGGGACCCGGCGCAATACAGGAAAATCGCGGAGTAGGATCAGCCTATATGTACATAGATATTTTAATTTATTTTTATGTTTACACCGTATAAACTGTATAAACCCTCCCTGTACTGTTAACAAACCACCCTTTACTTCATAAATAACAGCAAGCAAGCGTAAATTTATATTACATACTTATGTACATAGGTATTTTACAATTATTTTTACGTTTACTGCATAAACTCTCCCTGCACTGTTAAAAAACAACCCTTTACTTTATAAATAACAGTATGCAACGTAAATTTATATGTACGTGATAGGTAAACTTACCTTATCTGTTATGGTTAACATTTTCCTTACTTAGGCTCACTACAAGAAGCCTTAGAAGATGAAGGATGCTTGGGAGGCATTACAAAGGTTAAAATATGTGAGTAAAAAAATCACAAGCAAAACATATTAATAAGCACACGTGAGTTAGACTGAACGAGCCTTTGTCCGAAACGCTGATAGCGGTATCGTATTGTACATGTTGCAATACTGTTAGTATTTATGTTTTTTACTGTTTTATTATTCTTAGGCTAAGAAATACGTTTTTTATCAATAAAATCATGAAACTACTGGAAATTTTAATATATATGCTAGCTCACGTAGGTGCGACCCCAATACATTGTACGCTATCGGACACTATCTCAATTAGGTACGAGCCTTTGTCCGAAACGCTGATACCGGTATCGTATTTTACATGTTGCAATACTGTTAGTATTTATGTTTTTTACTATTTTTTACTGTTTTATTATTCTTAGGCTAAGAAATATGTTTTTTTATCAATAAAATAATGAAACTACTGGAAATATAAATATATATGCTAGCTCACGTAGCTGCGACCCCAATACATTGTACGCTATCGGACACTATTTCGCATGATGCAATACTGTGAGTTATACTGTTGTACGTATATCTAAATTTGTTTTTTACTATTTTTTACTGTTTTATTATTCGTAGGCTGGGAAATAATTTTTTTTATCAATTACATAATGAAATATGTTTTTTCAATAAAAAAATTAAAATACTGAATTTGTTTTTTTTTAATATTTTGATATTTTTGCATATACCCCCCTCCAAAAAAAAAAAAAAAAATTTGCCAAAAAAAATTGTGATACAGTGAAAACGCGAGCCAAGAAACGCGATCCAGCGAAGGATCACTGTATTTTTATTTAAATGACATCACATCCAGACAAAGTCAGCCAGGTGGTCACAACCAAAACGCAAAGGGAGGTTCTGTGCCTTGTCATAACCTTCAAATCGTCGCCCCTTTTGTCAGCTGTTATGCAGCCCAATTAGAAAAGGAAATTTCCAAAAGAATGCTGGCCTTTCAGCCTCCAACCTTTTACAAGGTGCTTTGGTTAGACAGGTATTATAATAATAATAATATTAATTAGTAATAAAAATAATATTGTAATAATAATAATAACATACCTTTTGATCAGGGGCATTGAAATAAACCTCAGAGAATTTCAATACGAGGACGTACTCTCCATCGCCTTTCAGAGGAATGTCATACCCGAAGGTCGAATGGTGATAACGTTCCGTTTGATAGAGAACCTGCAACAGACCAAAAAATATATTATTTCTTTTATATTGTGGTGCAGTGGTAGTGACAGGGGCTGGTAATATACAGGCCGCAGGCTTGATCCTAGCCCGGGTTAGGCTTTGCTGTCTCCATGTCGTTACCGTTTAAAATAGGTAATTAATCGGGGGTTGATCATTTCTTATAGGTCTACCAGATTAAGTCACTGCCTGGAAATCACTGGGTCTACATGGTTGGGAGGGGGCTTGGGCCCTGGCTATATAGTAGGCTTATAACTAGGCTCTGTGTTATCATTGTCCCATGCCCCTGCCTTACATTTGAGACCCTTAACCCTTTCTTCCCCTTCAATAAGCATTACTTGAATTTCCTATATACATGATACCTTCTCTTCGTAGGAGTTAGCAAGGGGGTCACAATCATAAGAAAAGCTACAATAATATATAAATGTGTAGCAGTAACGAAAGATAATATTAGTCCTGTTGCCTCCCTTTTTTATTCTGCTGTGGTAAAATAAGTAGGAAATGGTGTTTGCTGCTTTATGTCATTATTAGTCTCTACTCAAATCATGGAAGACACACACAGGTTGGAGACTGAGGACTTAAGGCTGGATGACCTTCCTAATGCCTTGCAGTGGGCTTCTACATGGGTTTGTCACTTCATGAGACGAGTGTCCTAGCCACTGCGCTTACTTGCAGTGGGCTCGAACATGGGATTATCACTTCCCAATATAAGTGGTCTAACTACTGCACCCCTGCAGTCAAAATTGTCAAATATAAGTAACAGTGTATTAATCACACAATGCTGACCTGATCTCCAGGTGGGACTCTGCCAATGACCAACTGCTTCCCAAAATCAGACGCAGTTCCCACTTTGCCCGTTAGAGGGTCCTTCTCGTATCTGACGCCATACACATCGATGTGTGCATCTCCTCCTGTTAATATAAATGAAAACTTACTTGTGTTACAAATTCTAATGTATGTTTTGCTTTTTATGTTGCCATTAGTCCCCATTTGAATGGGGACAGACAAAGACATGCTGGAGCAGGGGGAATAAGGCTGGATGCCATTTCTAAGGTCCCACTGCAGGAACAAACCAGCATTGGTCAGGCTCGTTGCTTCCCGACTTGTGAACTCTATCTCTGAGCTACTGTAGCCCCTTGACACAACATTAATACTGTAATTAATTAATAAGTATAACAAAAATCTTCTCTAAGTTCTCAGTCCTATCATCTTATTACCTGTGTAGTTCTAATAGCTATATCTCTCTGATATTTGGCTTCAAATAACTCCAAGTACGCTTCTTTATATTATCATTTCACTCAGGATAATGCATGTAAGCATTAACCGAGAGGGACTCTGGATCACACTCTGTGAATAAGAGTGCTTCTGAACTCCACTGGTTGACTAAGAGTCATTTGGGGGTCATTGTTTGACAAAGAGTGCCACCAGATCCCACTGTTTGATCAAGAGTGCCTCTGGATGGATTCCACTGTTAGAATGAGAGTTATCTGGGCCTCATTGCCTGACAAAGAGTGCCTCCAGACCTCACTGTTTAACCAAGAATGCCTCTGAAATCCACCGTTTGACGATAAGTGACTCTGGACATCACTGTTTGACTAAGATTGCTACTAGAGTGCAATGTTTGACCAAGAGTGCTTCTAGTTCACTGTTTGACCAAGAGTGTTTCTGGATTACACTGTTTGACTAAGAGTTCTCTGAGCCTCAATATTTGACAAAGATTGCCTTCACACCCCACTGACTGGTAAAGAGTGCCTCCAGACTCCACTGTTTAACCAAGAGTGCCTCTGGACTACTCTGTTTGACAAAGAGTGCCTCTGGACTCCACTGTTTGACTAAGAGTGCCTCTAGGCTTCATTGTTTGACCAAGAGAAACTCCCGACCCAAATGTTTGACGAAGAGCACCTCTGGACTGCAATACCTGACTAAGAGTGCCTCTGGGTTTCATTGCTTGACAAAGAGTGCCTTTGAACTCCAGTTTGACCAAGAGTACCTCTGGACCCTTATGTTTGAGTGAGAGTGTCTATGGACTCTATTGTAAAACAGTAACAAAAATCAGTCCCGCTTGGCATTCTGAATTATATCCTGTGGTAAGAATCCTTAAGTGCTTATTAAAGGGTAAGTGTTCTATCCTACAAACCAAACGAGTGATATGAAAATGCAAAAACATTGAAAAATACCTAAATCACCTGAAAAAACGAGAATTTAAGTTATCAATTCGCTTCTAATCATGAGTTGAATTACGATCTTAGCTAAATTTAACCCGGGTCAAACTTGCCCAATTAACCAAATATAACCAATCAGAATATAAATAAATGAGATATTTTCCTAATTGAGGGTGTGGAAGTAAACATTAACCAGTGTGTATTTATCACATTTATTTTGAATCGGAGATATTCGTATAAACCTTAAGAAGTTTAGGGGGTTTACCCTGTGGCTGACCCAAGCAGTGTGGTGGAGTGATTTTGAGGTGAACCTCTATCCACAGGAACCAAAATTAGTGACAGGGGTGAAATGGCTTATAGTGAAGGTAAGTGTGCTTTGACTCGGCCACCCTCCTATGCATAAGACTGTAAAATTGCCAGACAGTCATATTAAGCAACATGAGTACTTTCTGGCTACATACACACATTACATACACAATGACTACGATCCCCCTTGTAAGGGAAGTGGCTGAGTCAAATCACACATTCATCAGACCCTAACATACACTGATTAATTTTCTCAACTCTTATGGGATAAAGTTCTGCCACACGTTTTCCCTACTACCCTGCTTGGGTCAACCACAGGGTAAGAGGGTAAGGCACTTCTGCATTTAAGGAGATTGCCAACGCACACCAAAGCAGTATCATAATCCGGTTCATATAAAATATACCCAAGATAAACAATCCGTTTAACAACTAACGTAACAATTTAGTCCACGTGTGATAAACCCAAGATACACAACAGGCTTAAAAAACATAACAAAGCATCCCACATATATTAAACAGTGATAAACTGTGTTTATAAAACTGTTAAACAAGTCCGTGTAAGTTATACGGAGATATAAAACAGATTGGAAAAAATATATTGGTCTACGTATGTTAACCTGACATATATAAAATATGTTTAAAAAACAATATAATAATCCAGTCTATGTAAGATAAACCGATATATAAACATAAGGTTTAATAATCAGTATTAACGGATCCATGTATAATAACCCCAACTAAACAATATTGAAAAAAAAAAGGCATAAAGATTCATTTCAAGAACCCTTCTATTTGTTAGGTTAGCTTAGGTTAGTCTAGTTAAGTTAGTTAGGTCAGGTTAGGTTAGGTTAATTTAGTTTTTTAAATAGTTAAGTTTGGGTAGGAGATGCATAAAAACAAAAATCAACCTAAAACGGCGCTATTAATATAAAATAAAATAAAAAAAACTGGTTCAAAAACATTGTAAACCGATCCACATACGATAAACCCAGATAAACATAAGGTTTAATAAACTTAAAAAAAAAACGGTTCACATAAACGGGGATAAATATAAGTTTACAAATCATCAATGATACGTCTAGATAAACATACAGTCATAAATAACAGGTTTGTAAATGAAATAAACAAACCGGTCCACGTCTGATAAACCAAGTTAAACAAAATTATTAAAAAAAATTATCTATCCATTTCTTAGCCATATTTACAAATAACCGATATAAACAAAAGGTTTAAAACCTTATCTATCCATCTCTTACCCACATTTACAGCGTAAATAAATGAGAGATAAACATGATATACATCGAAATATAAACAAGATGTCAAGATATAAACAAGGTTTAAAAAAATTCTTATCTATCCATCTCTTACCCGCATTTACAGCGTAAATAACTTCACCTAGACTACTCGCTCTCGATAGATAAGCGAGTAGCCATAATAGACAGATGATATTTTTGCTGTTGAGAGTCATTTGGGAGGTCAGGAGAGGTCATCAAATGTTCAAAAAGGTCACTATACTCCACCATCAGACACAGGGCCGATGCTTACAGGTTTCTTCCGAGCTGTCAACAATACGAGGTAGATGTGAAACTAGCGTAGGATTTAAGCGTAAAAAATCCTAGCAGATAATGCCATAGTTGCAAAGCTAGCGTAGTGTATGTGTGCATTATTTATTAAGATATTTAATAATTATTTTTATAAGTATTTATAGATGTGGATTCGGTGATCAATAATGTACGTAAATAATATATAGCTATATATTTTTTGCATATGAATATTTGCTTGAAATAAAGAAAAAGTTTATTTCAGCTGAAAATTATTTTTTTTTTGTCAAACTTGAAAAAAGATATTTACTTAGACTATGTGATCTTTAATTACACAAATAAACAAGAAAAAACAGGAAAAATAATGTTTACCTGTTCATAAAATAAACATATATTTAAAAAATAGAAAAAAATTATAAATTGTTTGATGGCTTCGCATTTGTCGTCTGCTCATACTATCGTCTTTTTAGGTTTCATATTTTTAATATTTTTCAAATTACCGAACCAAAAACAGTATATTTACACAATATAAATAATAAAATATGTACATTTATATTTGTTATATTTACAATTGAATAATATTTGGTGAATGATTAAAAAAATATTTAAAAATTATACCTAAAAGTATTATCTCTACCACGCAGAGACCCCTGATTGGTCGCCCACAAAAAGCAACATTAAATAACAAAATATAAATTTAACACAATAATGCTGGCGTTTTAGCATTTTATGAATGAAACATTGTTTATAATTTTGGTCACGTGATGATTTATATAAATATTTATGTATATTTATGAGAATTATCTTCAGAATGAAGATATTTAATATATGAATTTTAAATTCTTATCAATTTTATTCATTGGCATCTTTACATCATTCTGCATCAGTATTGAGGGAAAAAATATTCAACACGTGGATAACTACTACCGCTACTACAACAACTACCACCCAATTTTTCCATCCCATCCCACTATGACGCCACCCAAAGGGATTTCTCACACCTGCTAGCACAGTGATCTAGTTGCCAAGTGAAGAAGCGGTGGAGGTTATTCAGCTGCGGCTGACGGGTCTCATTGTACAATATCTATGCCCGCCTACCTTGTGGATGACCCAAGCAGGGTGGAAGGGGGGAAGACGTGGCAACCCTTTATCCTTAAGGAGCTGAGAGGAGTGGTTGAGCTGTAATTACCTAATTGTGCTTATGGGAAAAAGCCCAAAACTCGTAACTTCCCGTCTCCTGATTGGTTCCATTTTGTGCTTAGTGATACTTATCATACTTGTCCTTAAAACTATGGATTGAGTTAGCATTAACTACCTCCTTGCTTACCGAATGCCAATAATTAACTACTCTTACACTGAAAAAAGTACTTCCTTATATCCTGCAAAGAAGTTTTCTTACGAAGCTTCAAAATATGACCTCTAGTTCTAATGCCAGCCATATCAAATATCGATCCCTATCCACTCTGTCATAATCATGATGCAATTTAAAAACTGTCACCATATCCCCCCTCAATCTTCTAGCTTCGAGTGATGGTAAGTTTAATTCCCTCAGCCTCTCCTCATAACTGAGATTGCGTATTTCTGGCACCAGTTTTGTGTCATGTTTCTGAACTTTTTCCGACATAACTGTGCTTTTTTAAGTGCGGATTCCAAAAGGGGACTGCATATTCAAGTTCTGGCCTCACATAGGTTACATAAATATTTCTGAACATTTCCTTTTCCATGTGCCTGAAGGCTACCCTTACATTTGCTAAGAAAGCATATGCTGCCCTTACTATGCCATTTATAAGCATTTCTTGAGATAAATCTGGCAGTATGCTTACTCCTAGATCTCTGTCATTCTCTGTCTCTTGATGTTCTACTCTTGCCATTGAGTAGTCAAACTTGGGCCTCCTTGCACTTGTACCCATTTTCATAAACTTACTTTTTGAAGTATTGAATTTCATTAGCCACTTTTCTGACCACTCATACAGACTATTTAGAACTTCTTGAAGTTCTCTACCATTGTTCTCCTTTCTTACTTTCTTCACAATATTTGCATCACCTGCAAACATAATCTTGAATGAATTTATACTCTGGTAGGTCATTTACATATACAAGAAACAAAAGTGGCCCTAAAACTGAACCCCGTGGAACTCCACTACTAATTCTTCTCCATTCAGATACTGAGTGTCTTACTTTAACCCTCTATTCTCTTCCTTCTAAGAGTGTTTTCATCCATTTTAAGACATTTCTACCAATCATTGCCATTACTTGCATCTTCTTAATAAGTCTCCCGTGTGGGACAGTGTCAAATGCTTTCTGGAAGTCTAGGAATATGCAATCTGCCCAGCCCTCTCTTTCCTGTAAGATTCGGGTTACCTCATCATAAAATTTTAAAAGTTTGTTACTGTTGATCTACCTTCTCTGAAGCCATGTTGTCTCACTGACAAAAAGTTGAAGGATTCCAAGTGAAGAGAGATATGCTTCCTTAGTAGTTTCTCCATAACTTTGCAAACTATGCTGGTCAAGGAAACTGGTCTATAGTTCAGAGCCGTATCCCTCCTTCCCCTTTTGAAGATAGGTATCACGTTTGCTTGTTTCCAGCATCTTGGAATCTCCCCTGACTCCAGTGACTTTTTAAATTTGGTATTTAGTGCCACTGATATTGAGTTTGCGCATTTTTTTTAAGTACATGAGGGGATATATCATCAGGACCTGTAGCTTTATGAACATCTAACTCCATCAGCACTTTGCATACTTCTGTGGCTGAAAGGTTGATGTTCTCTAATACCGGCCCATGAGCTTCTATATCTGCAATCTGAGGGGGTGGGGGTATTTCTGCTGTAAATACTGACTGAAAATCCTTGTTCACTTCCTTGCAGAAATCTTCATCCGTCTCAGTGATGCTTCCATCCGTTCTCTTAAGCCTTAAAACCTGTTCTTTTACCTTCAGGTTTCCTCTGATAAAGCTGTGGAAAAGCTTGGGATTTTCTTTAGCCTTCCTGGTGATGTCCCTCTCATAGTGTCTCTCTGCCTCTCTCCTTTTACTTAAGTAATCATTTCTTGCTCTTTTGTAGGTCTGTCAGGCATTTATGTTTTTTCTCCATCTATAAATTTTCCAGCATTTGTGCGTTTCTTGGTTCGGCCACCCCCCTTGCAAGGGGAAATGAGGCATGTGTATATGTATGAATCCCATTACTACTACTACTACTACTACTACTTCTACTAATGATAATAATAATAATAATAATAATAATAATAATAATAATAATAATAATAATAATAATAATAATAAATATAATAATAATATTATTAATAATAATAATAATAATAATAATAATAATAATAATAATAATAATAGTAGTAGTAGTAGTAGTAGTAGTAGTAGTAGTAGTAGTAGTAGTAGTAGTAGTAGTGATAATAATGATAATAATGATAATACTAATAGAGTACTGAAGGGTAAAAAAGAGAGCACTGAAGTGAACAGAAAAAGAGAACCAAAGTGGGCAGAAAGAGAACACTGAAAGGTGAGAAAAAAGAGTATTGAAGCTGTCAGAAGGAGAGCAATGACGGGTGAGAAAAGAGAGCACAGAAGCTGACACAAAAGAGAGCACTGACGTGTTAAGAAAACGACCACCGAAGGGTGAGAAAGAGAGCACTGGAGGGTGAGAAAAGAGAACATTGGAGGGTGAGAAAAGACAGCACTGACGTTTTCAGAAAACGAGCACTGAAGGGAGAGAAAGAGAGCACTGGAGGGTGAGAAAAGAGAACACTGGAGGGTGAGAAAAGACAGCACTGACGTCTTCAGAAAACGAGCATTGAAGGGTGAGAAAGAGAGTACTGGAGGGTGAGAAAAGAGAACACTGGAGAGTGAGAAAAGACAGCACTTACGTTTATAGAAAACGAGCAATGAAGGGTGAGAAAGAGAGCACTGGAGGGTGAGAAAAGAGGACGCACTGACGTTTTCAGAAAACGAGCACTGAAGGGTGAGAAAGAGAGCACTGAAGGGTGAGAAAGAGAGCACTGAAGGGTGAAAAAGAGAGCACTAAAGGGTGAAAATAGAGAGCACCGGAGTGAAAATGAAATAAAACGATGAAATATAGTGAAAAAAATCCTAATATGAAGAAAAAGAGGAAAAATATGAATAAATAAATAAAAAAACTATAAGAAATAATTAAGGAAAAAAAAGGAATAAATTCGAGAATAATTATAAAAAAAGATTAAAGAAATAAGACAATAGAAAATAAATGATCAATAATAGTTAAACAAATTAAGTGAATCAAAAGGAAATAAAAAAAGTAATAGCTCAATTTAAGAATAATAAAGCTCTCTAATTTGAGGAGAGTCTATCTTAGGTAATCCTGTATACTGAAATGTATAGAAAATGATCAATTTATAACTCTTTAATAAGTCATTTCTCTCTGGGCTAAATGTACGTTTTCTTTGATGTATAATTCATAGAAAACGTATTTTTACGTAGACTAAAGTAATTATATTATGCATTATATTTTCTAATCTTTAGTTTAATTCAATATATATATTCAGAGCTAGAGTACATATGTATATCCTCCGTGTTCTCCTGCACATCATAAAAGTTGATTAAATGGGATGGAATGAAGGGACTAGGGGTCCCTTCCTTTGTATTTTTCTCTAAAAAAGAGTCAAGGCTTTTGTTTTGAATCAAACACCCCTTTACAAGGGAGATAATGTCTCTCTCTCTCTCTCTCTCTCTCTCTCTCTCATATATATATATATATATATATATATATATATATATATATATATATATATATATATATATATATATATATATATATATATATATATATATATATATATATATATGAATCATTTTTTTTACTACGACCGGGACTTGAACCTAGGACTTATGATTACTAAGTCAAGGCGCTACCAATGCACCACAGAAGGTTAAAAGGAATCCAACCTTTTAGCTTATATCTGCTATACTTAGGAATGAACGCATTCTATCTGAGTGCCACTATGTTCATATTACAGATTCCCCAACCTCACTCCTGGATTCATTTTCGCATTTAATTCAATTCCCAATCTCATTCGGGCAGATATGTTTATATATATATATATATATATATATATATATATATATATATATATATATATATATATGAACATTAATACCCAATATAAGGAGGTTGGTTGAGTCAAAGAAAATAACTTGACTCATTGGTGGAGGAAAACCCATAGGAGGGAATTCCCAGTCTCTTCCCTCCTGCCCATTTAGTCCACTTTTATGACACGCAGGGGAGCATGGAGGAGTTATGTTTCGTCCCTCAGAACCAAGAAGCAGACCCTTTCCTTCTGAAAACCCCTCCAGGAAACCCATGTTGTTTACCTATATACAAATGTCCCCATGCAGACTGAAATTTTCAGTCTTCACATATTGGAATAATAACAACCAGACTGACCAGAAGACTGACCTGTCATTTGTAGTAGCACCCCATCACCATTTGGTAATAATAATAATACCAGACCTCATCACGATACAAATATTATAAGAAAATGCAACAATAGTGCACAATAATTTGTTGACAATCCACTCTTGAAAAATGAAGGTAGTCCCAGCTTGAATCCCCCTATAGTTGCCATTGGTTAGATGCAATCAGCTTCACTGTCTCCAACTTTGAAAATCATAGGGGCAAACCAATCAGCAAACAATATCTGGAAAACAATGAGGGAGAAATACAGAAAATAGAAAATATAAATATGTAAATTGAACAGCTTTCTCTCTAACCTCCTGGCGAAAGATTATGTACCATCCTGTATATATATATATATATATATATATATATATATATATATATATATATATATATATATATATATATATATATATATATATATATATATATATATATATATATATATATATATATATATATATAATGAATTTCATTACGTTTAGGGTAATCAATATGGATTTAGGGTAATTCCTTTTGCGGCCTGTCTGTGAGGATTACCGACTAATCCCTGCGGGAATTAAGATTTGATATCTCTTAATCCCATGTAAATGTACCCTTGGAGTTTTTTTTGTCTCCTTCTTTTCAATTGTTCATCTGTTTTGCTAGCTGTATCTCTTGGCATAGTACTTTGAGAAGGTGGCCAGTTTAGGTCACGAAATTGATAAGTACTTTTTATACATACATTTTCGCTGTTTTATTTAATGGGCTGTCTCACACCATTTTAGACTGTATGTTAACAGTTCAGTGTTTATATATATATATATATATATTATATATATATATATATATATATATATATATATATATATATATATATATATATATATATATATATATATATATATATATTATATATATATATATATAGAAAATAATAATAAAAATAACAAATAGGAGGCCCTGTTTGCATAAAATAACAAATACATAACTATATATGCATATACACATATAAATACATACCCTTTTGGAATCCGCACTTGAAAAAGCACATAGCTAAGCTCAAAAAAGTTCAAAGACATGCCACGAAACTGGTGCCAGAAATACGCAATCTCAGTTATGATGTGAGGCTGAGGGAATTAGACTTACCATCACTAGAATCTAGAAGATTGAGGAGGATATGGTAACAGTCTTAAAATTACTTCATGGTTATGATAGAGTGGATAAGGATCGATATTTTGATATGGTTGGCTCTAGAACTACAGGTCATAGTTTGAAGCTTCGTAAGAAAACTTCTTTGCAGGGTGTAAGGAAATACTTTTTCAGTGTAAGAGTAGTTGATAATTGGAACTGGCTAAGCGAGGAGGTAGTTAATGCTATCTCAATCTATAGTTTTAAGGACAGGTATGATAAGTATCACTAATTATAAAATGGAACCGATCAGGAGACGGGAAGATACGAGCTTTGGGCTCTTTCCCGTAAACACAATTAGGTAATCACAATTAGGTAATCACACATACACGATTCCTAGATTGTGTACAAGGGAATTTCCTACACCAACATGTAATGGAACCAACGTGGGCCAGGGGTGGAGATGAGCCATCACTACATGATCTAGTATTCACAGATAACGTGTTGGATACTGGAAAAATTGAGTATGAACCACTAATTGAAAAGAGTGACAACTGTGTGTTGTTGATGGAGTATATCATTGAATATATTCTGCCTGAAAGTAGAGGCACTGAGGACATGAGGAGGGACTATCCAAAAGGAGTTTACATAAAAATGAATGAGCTTTTTGCAGTTATTAACTGGACAACCTTATTTTACAACAAATCTGTACAAGAAATGTACGACATCTTTTGTGAGAAATATGGGAAGATAGTAGATTGCTGCATACCTGTCACCAAAGTAGGTGTAATTCATGCCAGAGAGAAATGGTTTGATAATGAGTGTAAAAGAGCTAAGGAGTGGAGAGACAAATGCTGGAAAAGGTATAGGAGGAGGAAAAACAAAAATGCCTGGCAAACCTACAAAAGAGCAAGAAATTATTACCTAAGTAAAAGAGGAGAGGCAGAGAGAGACTATGAAAGGGACATCACCAGGAAGGCTAAAGAAAATCCCAAGCTTTTCCACAGCTTTATCAGAGGAAACCTGAAGGTAAAAGAACAGGTTTTAAGGCTTAAGAGAGCAGATGTTAGCATCACTGAAACGGATGAAGAGATCTGCAAAGAATTGAACAAGGAGTTTCAGTCAGTATTTACAGTAGAAACAACCCCACCCCCTCAGATTGCAGAGATAGAAGCTCAAGGGCAGGTATTAGAGAACATCAACCTTACAGCCACAGAGGTATGCAAAGTGCTGATGGAGTTAGATGTTCATAAAGCTACAGGTCCTGATGATATTTCCCCTCATGTTATTAAAAAATGCGCAAACTCAATATCAGTAGCAATAAGTGTCATATTTAAAAAGTCACTGGAGTCAGGGAAGATTCCAAGATGCTGGAAACAAGCAAACGTGATACCTATCTTCAAAAAGGGAAGGAGGGATACGGCTCTGAACTATAGACCAGTTTCCTTGACCAGCATAGTTTGCAAAGTTATGGAGAAACTACTAAGGAAACATATCTCTCTTCACTTGGAATCCTTCAACTTTTTGTCAGTAAGGCAACATGGCTTCAGAGAAGGTAGATCAACAGTAACAAACTTTTAGAATTTTATGATGAGGTAAGCCGATATTTTACAGGAAAGAGAGGGCTGGGCAGATTGCATATTCCTAGACTTCCAGAAAGCGTTTGACACTGTTCCACATGGGAAACTTATTAGGAAGCTGCAAGCAATGGCTAGAATAGGTGGAAATGTTTTGGAATGGATAAAAACTTACTTAGAAGGAAGGGAACAGAGGGTTAGAGTAAGACACTCAGTGTCTGAATGGAGAAGAGTTAGTAGTGGAGTTCCACAGGGTTCAGTTTTAGGGCCACCTTTGTTCCTTGTATATGTAAATGACCTACCAGAGTCTGTAAATTCATTCATGAAAATGTTTGCGGGCAGTGGAAGAACGCACGAGCAATGGTAGAGAACTTCAGGAAGATCTAAATTGTCTGCATGAGTGGTCAGAGAAGTGGTTAATGAAATGCAATGCTTCAAAATGTAAGGTAATGAGAATGGGTACAAGTGCAAGAAAGCCCAAGCTTGACTACTCGGTGGCAGGAGCACAACTTCAAGAGACAGAAAATGAGAGAGATCTAGGAGTAAACATACTGGCAGATTTGTCTCCAGAAATGCATATAAATGGCATAGTAAGGGCAGGATATGCTTTCTTAGCAAATGTAAAGGTAGCCTTCAGGCACATGGACAAGGAAATGTTCAGAAATATTTATGTAACCTATGTGAGGCCAGAACTTGAATATGCAGCCCCCCTTTGTTATCCGCACTTGAAAACGCTGTAAGGAAAAGTATCAAAGACATGCCATGATGCTGGTGCCAGAAATACACAATCTCAGTTATGATGAGAGGCTGAGAGAATTAGACTTACCATCACTCGAAGGTAGAAGATTGAGGGGGGATATGGTGACAGTCTTTAAATTCCTTCATGGTTATGATAGAGTGGATAGGGATCGATATTTTGATATGGTTGACTCTAGAACTAGAATTTATAGTTTGAAGCTTCATAAGTAAACTTCTTTGCAGGACGTAAGGCAGTACTTTATTCAGTGTAATTGCAGTTAATAATTGGAATTGGCTAAGCGAGGAGGTAGTTAATGCTATCTCAATTCATAGTTTTAAGGACAGGTATGATATAGTATCACTAAGTACAAAATGGAACCGATTAGGAGACGGGAAAATAAGAGCTTTGGGCTCTTTCTCGAAAGCACAATTAGGTGATATCATTCATATATATATATATATATATATATATATATATATATATATATATATATATATATATATATATATATATATATATATATATATATATATATATATATATATGAATGTGGGGTGGGCACAGTATCAAAGAATAGCCTCACCGTATTCCCTGCGTGTCGTAAAAGGCGACTAAAAGTGGACGGGGCGGGGGGACTAGGAATCCCCCCCTTGTATCAACCTCCTGCGAGATGTCAGAGAAGAAGGGGAGTAGAGGGGAGAATAACTTCTCCCCAAACTCTAGTTTTGATGTGATTACCTAATTGTGATTACCTAATTGTGTTTACGGGAAAGAGCCCAAAGCTCGTATCTTCCCGTCTCCTGATCGCTTCCATTTTATACTTAGTGATACTTATCATACCTGTCCTTAAAACTATGGATTGAGATAGCATTAACTACCTCCTCGCTTAGTCAATTCCAATTATCAACTACTCTTACACTGAAAAAGTATTTCCTTACATCCTGCAAAGAAGTTTTCTTACGAAGCTTCAAACTATGACCTCTAGTTCTAGAGCCAGCCATATCAAAATATCGATCCCTATCCACTCTATCATAACCATGAAGGAATTTAAAGACTGTCACCATATCCCCCCTCACTCTTCTAGCTTCGAGTGATGGTAAGTCTAATTCCCTCAGCCTCTCATCATAACTGAGATTGCGTATTTCTGGCACCAAATTCGTGGCATGTCTTTGAACTTTTTCAAGCTTAGCTATGTGCTTTTTCAAGTGTCTAAATGTGCGTGGTTGTAGTACGATAGAGAGCAAAAGATGTGAGATTGGATATATGTTTGGTAAGAGGAGGATGGATGTATTGGCATTGTGTGAGACGAAGATGAAAGGAAAAGGAGAAGTGGCATTTGGTGATGTGACGGGTAGGGTGTCTGGGGTTGAAAGGGGGAGAGCGAGAGAAGGTGTGGACTTATTGCTGAGTGAATGGATGGTAAATCAGGTAGTGGAATGGAAAGAAGTGTCATCTAGGCTGATGCGGGTGAGGGCTAGGATAGGAAGGGAATGTTGGGCTTTTGTTAGTGCGTATGGGCCAGGATGTGAGAGAAGTGAGGAAGAGCGGGATGAATTCTGGAATGAGTTAACTAGATGTTTGGATGGTCTGAGTAGAAGGAACTATGTAGTTGTGTTGGGTGACTTGAATGCCAGAGTGGGTGATGGAGAGATAGAAGGTGTTGTAGGAAAGTATGGGGTACCAGGTGGGAATGAGAGTGGCGAGAGACTGTTAGATAAGTGTGTGGAGCAAGAGTTGGTGATAGGTAATAGTTTATTTAAGAAGAAGTTAATAAATAAGTACACATGGATGAGAGTGGCAAATGGAAGAGTGAAAGAAAGAGCAGTGATGGATTATGTGTTGGTAGCAAAGAGCATGATTGGTAGAGTGAAAGATGTACATGCATTCAGGGGTGTGGCTGCTGGGATGTCTGATCATTTTTTGGTTGAAGCAAAAGTGGTAGTAGCAAAAGAGTGGGGAAATAGTGTGGGGGGGGATGTAGAAGGGAAATAGTGAAGGTGGAAAAGTTGAAAAAGCCAGAGAAGAGACAGGAATATCAGGACAGGTTGAGAGTGGCATATGACAGGGTGAAAGAAAGAGAAGTTGGGGAGTTAGGGGAGGAATGGGGGTTGATGAAAGAATGTTTTGTGGGACATGCAAGTGATGTGTGATTACCTAATTGTGATTACCTAATTTGTGTTTACGGGAAAGAGCCCAAAGCTCGTATCTTCCCGTCTCCTGATCGGTTCCATTTTATACTTAGTGATACTTATCATACCTGTCCTTAAAACTATGGATTGAGATAGCATTAACTACCTCCTCGCTTAGCCAATTCCAATTATCAACTACTCTTACACTGAAAAAGTATTTCCTTATATCCTGCAAAGAAATTTTCTTACGAAGCTTCAAACTATGACCTATAGTTCTAGAGCCAGCCATATCAAAAAATCGGTCCCTATCCACTCTATCATAACCATGAAGGAATTTAAAGACTGTCACCATATCCCCCCTCACTCTTCTAGCTTCGAGTGATGGTAAGTCTAATTCCCTCAGCCTCTCATCATAACTGAGGTTGCGTATTTCTGGCACCAGTTTCGTGGCATGTCTTTGAACTTTTTCAAATTAGCTATGTGCTTTTTCAAGTGCGGATTCCAAAAGGAGGCTGCATATTCGAGTTTTGGCCTGTGGAAAGAGGTTTGTTGGAGGTGGCATGAGGAGGGGCAGCGAGTGGTGGAATGAAGGGGTGAAAATGAAGGTGGAAGAGAAAAAGAGGGCTTTTGAGGAATGGCTGCAGTGTAAAAGTACGGAGAAGTATGAAAGATATAGGGAGAAAAATGTGGAAACCAAGCGGAAGGTAGAGGAAGAGAAGAGGTTGGCAAATGTTAGGTGGGGACAGGATTTTAGTAGGTCATATGAGGAGAATAAAAAGAAGTTTTGGAAAGAAGTGAAGAGAGCAAGGAAGGGTGGATCGAGGATGGAAGAGACAGTGAAAGATGTGAATGGACAGATGTTAAGAGGGAACAATGCAAGGAAAAGCTGGGCAGAATATTTTGAGTGCTTGCTGAATGTTGAGGAAGATAGAGAGGCAGCTATAGTGGCAGTGAGAGGGGTTCAAGGGCCAGTAATGGGAGATGAAAATGAAAGAGAGATTACAAGAGAGGAGGTGAAAAGGGCATTGTATGAAGCGAAAGCAGGTAAAGCACCTGGAATGGATGGTGTGAGAGCGGAGATGTTGAAAGAAGGGGGTGTGGCTGCATTGGAATGGTTAGTGAGAGTGTTTAATATATGCTTTATGTTGTCATTGGTGCCAGTGGATTGGGTGATTGCCTGTATAGTGCCCCTATACAAAGGTAAGGGAGATATGTATGAATGCAGTAATTTTAGGGGTATAAGTTTGTTGAGTGTGGTAGGAAAAGTGTATGGTAGGATACTGGTTAATAGGATTAGGGATAAGACAGAATATGTGATCGCGGAAGTGCAGAGTGGTTTTTGGAGAGGTAGAGGTTGTATAGATAAGATTTTTATAGTTAGGCAGTTATGTGAGAAATATTTAGCAAAGGGTAAGGATGTGTATTTTGCATTTTTGGATCTGGAGAAAGCATATGATAGAGTTGATAGAGAGGCTATGTGGAATGTTTTGAGATTATAAGGAATAAATGGTAAATTGTTGCATGCAGTGAAGAGTTTGTATGAGGGTAGTAGAGCTTGTGTTAGGGTAGGGAATGAAGTGAGTGAGTGGTTTCCAGTGAGTGTGGGACTGAGACAGGGATGTGTGATGTCACCATGGCTGTTCAATTTGTATATTGATGGAGTTGTAAGAGAGGTGAATGAGCGAGTGCGTGGTCGAGGTTTGAGAATGGTAGATGGGGATGATAACGAGTGGGAGCTGAATCAGTTGCTGTTTGCAGATGATACTGTGGTGGTGGCAGATTCAGAGGAAAAGCTGTGTCAGTTAGTGTCAGAATTTGGAATGGTGTGTGAGAGAAGGAAGCTGCGAATGAATGTGGGAAAGAGTAAGGTTATGAGGTGTACAAGAAATGAGGATGGCGCTGGATTGAATGTTATGTTGAATGGAGAGACACTTGAGGAGGTTAATCAGTTTAAGTATTTAGGCTCGGTTATAGCTGCAAATGGTGGAGTGGAAGCAGATGTGTGTCACAGAGTGAATGAAGGATGTAAAGTGTTGGGTGCATTGAAAGGAGTGATGAAGAATAGAGGGTTGGAAATGAATGTTAAGAAAGTTTTGTATGAGAAAGTGGTTGTGCCAACTGTGATGTATGGATCAGAGTTATGAGGTATGAAAGTAAGTGAGAGACGGAAACTAAATGTGTTTGAGATGAAATGCCTGAGGAGTATGATTGGTGTATCTCGATTGGATAGGGTTAGGAATGAAGTGGTGAGAGCAAGAACGGGTGTGAGGAGAGAAATTGCAGCCAGAGTAGATATGAATGTTCTGAGATGGTTTGACCATGTGGAAAGGATGGATGATGAAAGGCTGCTGAAAAAGGTGATGAATGCGAGAGTTGATGGGAGAAATGCTAGAGGGAGGCCTAGGTTTGGATGGATGGATGGAGTAAGGAGAGCCCTGAATGATAGGAGGATGGATGTGAGGGAAGCAAGCGAGCGTGCTAGGAATAGGAATGAGTGGCGAGCGATTGTGACGCGGCTCTGATGGGCATCTGCTGTTACCACGAGGCTGCATCTTACAGAGATAGCCCTGTGGTAGGGGCAGTAGGAGGAACTGGCAGTTGTGAAGCGACACAGGTTGTGGAAGAGCTGGGAGGATGGGCTGTGGCACTCCAGCAGTGCCATCTGAACGGTCGCTAGCTCCCTCGTCATTGCCCATAGAGCAAAGTAATCCCCCTATTTTGTTTTCCTTTCTTGATGTCGGCTACCCCCCAATTAAAGGGGGAAACAGCCAAGGTATATGTATGTATGTATATATATATATATATATATATATATATATATATATATATATATATATATATATATATATATATATATATATATATATATATATATATATATATATATATATATATACACACACACACACACACACACACACACATATATATATATATATATATATATATATATATATATATATATATATATATATATATATATATATATATATATATATATATATATATATATATATATATATATATATATATATATATATATATATATATATATATATATATATATATATATATATATATATATATATATATATATATATATATATATATATATACACACACACACACACACACACACACACACACATATATATATATATATATATATATATATATATATATATATATATATATATATATATATATATATATATATATATATATATATATATATCTACCTTGGCTGTTTCCCCATTTAATTGGGGGGTAGCGGACATCAAATAAAGAAAACAATAAGGGGCTTACTTTGCTCTATGGGCAATGACGAGGGAGCTAGTGACCGTTCAGATGGCACTGCTGGAGTGCCACAGCCCATCCTCCCAGCTCTTCCACAACCTGTGTCGCTTCATAAATGCCAACTCCCCTACTGCCAATACCACAGGGCTACCTCTGTAAGATGTAGCCCCGTGGTAACAGCAGATGCCCATCAGAGCCGCGTCACAATCGCTCCCCACTCATTCCTATTCCTAGCATGCTCGCATGCTTCCCTCACATCCATCCTCCTATCATTCAGGGCTCTCCTTACTCCATCCATCCATCTAAACCTAGGCCTCCCCCTAGCATTTCTCCCATCAACTCTCGAATTCATCACCTTTTTCAGCAGTCTTTCATCATCCATCCTTTCCACATGGTCAAGCCATCTCAGAACATTCATATCTACTCTGGCTGCAAATTCTCTCCTCACACCCGTTCTTGCTCTCACCGCTTCATTCCTAACCCTATCCAACAGAGATACACTAGTCATACTCCTCAGGCATTTCATCTCAAGCACTTTTAGTTTCCCTCTCTCACATGCTTTCATACCCCATTTCTCTGATCCATGCATCACAGTTGGCAGAACTACTTTCTCATACAAAACTTTCTTAACATTCATTTCCAACCCTCTATTCTTCATCACTTCTTTCAACGCACCCAACACTTTACATCCTTCATTGACTCTGTGACACACATCTGCTTCCACTCCACCATTTGCAGCTATAACCGAGTCTAAATACTTAAACTGATCAACTTCCTCAAGTATCTCTCCATTCAACATAACATTCAATTCAGCACCATCCTCATTTCTTGTACACCTCATAACCTTATTCTTTCCCACATTCACACACACACACACACATAAATACTGGGTCAGAGAGCATTATAATAACTGTTGTATACAACCCACCAAGGAACCAAAATAGGCTTGAAGTTTATGAGGAAAGTCATATAGGTACTATTGAAGTCATAAACTCAGTTGTTAACATGGCACGGGGAAAAAAATGTAGGATTTTGATTATGGGAGACTTTAATCATAAAGAGATAGATTGGATAAATCTTGACCCACACAGTGGTGAGGACTCATTCGGGGCAAGATTCCTAGATTACGTACAAGGGAATTTCCTACACCAACATGTAATGGAACCAACAAGGGCCAGGGGTGGGGATGAGCCATTACTACTTGATCTAGTGTTCACAGATAATGTGTTGGATATTGAAAAAATTGAGTATGAACCACCAATTGGAAAGAGTGACCACTGTTGATGTAGTATATCATTGAAGATATTCTTCCTGAGAGTAGAGGCACTGAGGACATGAGGAGGAACTATCCGAAAGGAGATTACATCAAAATGAATGAGCTTTTTGCAGTTATTGACTGGAGAACCTTATTTTACAACAAATCTGTACAAGAAATGTATGACATCTTTTGTGAGAAATATGGGAAGATAGTAGATTGCTGCATACCTGTCACCAAAGTAGGTGTAATTCATGCCAGAGAGAAATGGTTCGATAATGGGTGTAAAAGAGCTAAGGAGTGAAGAGACAAATGCTGGAAAAGGTATAGGAGGAGAAAAAACATAAATGCCTGGCAAACCTACAAAAGAGCAAGAAATGACTACCTAAGTAAAAGGAGAGAGGCAGAGAGAGACTATGAAAGGGACATCACCAGGAAGGCTAAAGAAAATCCCAAGCTTTTCCACAGCTTTATCAGAGGAAAACTGAAGGTAAAAGAACAGGTTTTAAGGCTAAAGAGAGCAGATGGAAGCATCACTGAGACGGATGAAGAGATCTGCAAAGAATTGAACAAGGAGTTTCAGTCAGTATTTACAGTAGAAAATACCCCACCCCCTCAGATTGCAGTGATAGAAGCTCAAGGGCCGGTATTAGAGAACATCAACCTTACAGCCACAGAGGTATGAAAAGCGCTGATAGATTTAAATGTTCATAAAGCTACAGGTCCTGATGACATATTCCCTCATGTGCTTAAAAAATGCGCAAACACAATATCAGTGGCACTAAGTATCATATTTAAGGAGTCACTGGAGTCGGGGGAGATTCCAAGATGCTGGAAACAAGGAAATGTGATACCTATCTTCAAAAAGGGAAGGAGGGATACGGCTCTGAACTATAGACCAGTTTCCTTGACCAGCATAGTTTGCAAAGTTATGGAGAAACTACTAAGGAAACATATCTCTCTTCACTTGGAATCCTTCAACTTTTTGTCAGTGAGGCAACATGGCTTCAGAGAAGGTAGATCAACAGTTACAAACTTATTAGAATTTTATGATGAGGTAAGCCAAATCTTACAGGAAAGAGAGGGCTGGGCAGATTACATATTCCTAGACTTCCAGAAAGCGTTTGACACTGTTCCACATGGGAGACTTATTAGGAAGCTGCATTCAATGGCTAGAATAGGTGGAAATGTTTTGGAATGGATAAAAACTTACTTAGAAGGAAGGGAACAGAGGATTAGAGTAAGACACTCAGTGTCTGAATGGAGAAGAGTTAGTAGTGGAGTTCCACAGGGTTCAGTTTTAGGGCCACTTTTGTTCCTTGTATATGTAAATGACCTACCAGAGTCTGTAAATTCATTCATGAATATGTTTGCAGATGATGCAAAGATTGTGAAGAAAGTAAAAAACGAGAACAATGGTAGAGAACTTCAGGAGGATCTAAATAATCTGCATGAGTGGTCAGAAAAGTGGCTAATGAAATTCAATGCTTCAAAATGTAAGGTAATGAGAATGGGTACAAGTGCAAGAAGGCCCAAGCTTGACTACTCGGTGGCTGGAGTAAAACTTCAAAAGACAGAAAATGAGAGAGATCTAGGAGTAAACATACTGGCAGATTTGTCTCCAGAAATACATATATATGGCATAGTAAGGGCAGCATATGCATTCTTATCAAATGTAAGGGTAGCCTTCAGGCACATGGACAAGGAAATGTTCAGAAATATTTATGTAACCTATGTGAGGCCAAAACTCGAATATGCAGCCCCCTTTTGGAATCCGCACTTGAAAAAGCACATAGCTAAGCTTGAAAAAGTTCAAAGACATGCCACGAAACTGGTGCCAGAAATACGCAATCTCAGTTATGATGAGAGGCTGAGTGAATTAGACTTACCATCACTCGAAGGTAGAAGATTGAGGGGGGATATCGTGACAGTCTTTAAATTCCTTCATGGTTATGATAGAGTGGATAGGGATCGATATTTTGATATGGCTGGCTCTAGAACTAGAGGTCATAGTTTGAAGCCTCGTAAGAAAACTTCTTTGCAGGATGTAAGGAAATACTTTTTCAGTGTAAGAGTAGTTGATAATTGGAATTGGCTAAGCGAGGAGGTAGTTAATGCTATCTCAATCCATAGTTTTAAGGACAGGTATGATAAGTATCACTAAGTCTAAAATGGAACCGATCAGGAGACGGGAAGATACGAGCTTTGGGCTCTTTCCCGTAAACACAATTAGGTAATCACAATTAGGTAATCACATATATATATATATATATATATATATATATATATATATATATATATATATATATATATATATATATATATATATATATATATATATATATATAATGCTTTCCTTATTTGTATTCTGGATCCAGCATGGTGTAATATGACGTTTCCAATTCACATAATACTGTACCATCAGATTTATATATATCTCTATGTACCGTATGCAAATACACACAGAAAAATAGTCAATAAAAGCAAATATACAAATATAAAAAAAAGTATCAAGGCAAATGACATTATGTACAAGTTTAAGAAACGAATAAAGAAAAAAAATGAATATCATGAATTGGCAACTCAAACCAGACCTTGGGGGAAAAATTATATAGCTAGCGACATGGAATGCCGAAATTAGTCTCTTCAAGGAAGTTGGTAAGTGAAGGTGTAACAATCGTCTCCGATTCTGAGCACAGAGAATTGGAGAATGTAACCCTTATAAAACTATTTCTGTTCGGTATATACAAAGCATAATTTTGTTTTTCGGTTAGATAATTATATTATATGTGTTTGGAGGGCATAAAATGTCAGACTTTGCTTGGCAAATGTGCAAGGTTGTGATTAAAATGATTTACATTGTAGGAAAATATTTACACAGGTGTACATGTATTCAATTACACACATACATACAGGTGTACATGTATTTAGTTACACACACTACATACGAACTTGGAACTCATCTTCAAATAGGAAAGTAGAGACACAGCGCCCAAGCAAAAGCCTGTTGCTTTCTCCTTCACTTGGAATCTTTCAAATTTTCATTAGTGAGACAGCATGGCTTCAGAAAAGACAGATCAACAGTTACACGATGAGGTAAATATGAGAAAGATGGCTAGGCAGATTGCATATTCTTAGACTTTCAGAAGGCTTAAAGATACAGTCCCACATGGAAGACTTATTTAAAGGAGGGGAGAAGAAGGTTAGAGTAAGACATATGAAGTCTGGTTGGAGAAAGGCTAGCAGTGGGATTCCACAGGGTTCAGCTTTAGAGTCATTTCTGTTCCTTACAGATAGAAGTGACCTGCCGAAGTGTGTAAATGCAGTTTTCACTATGTTTGCAAATGATGTAAAGATTGTGAAGAGAGTAAGAGACGAGAACAATGATGGAGAACTTCAGGAAGAGCTACATAGTCTGTATGAATGGTCAGATCACAATGTAAGGTAATGAGAGTGGGCTAGAGAGCAAGATAGCCCCAAGTTTGTGGTCATTCAGTAGCAAGAGTGTAAATTTTAGTTCAAGTTCCAGTTCTTTGCTCACTATGTGCACCTAAATATGGAAAATTATACTCATGGCTCCAAGGTTATAGAATGTAACAATTGAAATTTGACTATGTACAGGATTACAGAGGATTGAAGGCACCAGGGTGTTAGTATGTCATCCACAAACATGGAATTTTATAGCATGAGCGAGGATGAACAATTACGGAGAGCTCTCCAAGAGTGTCCTATCGCCTTGCCTCCGCCCCCCAATGACGTCATGTGGCGCAATTTCTACCTGTCTCTTTATATGCAGGTATGTTATTTTTGCTTGTTGGCTTACATTTCTATATATTCATTACGTAAGTTCCTCAGTGGTGGCGAGACAGACGGTAAGACACATTCATATTCTGTACGCATCATAAGAGCAAAAGTCCTCAATGGTGGCGAGGTAAAAGGAACATGCCACACGTATCTGTACGAGTCTTAAGAGCAAAACTTTTCAGTGGTGAGAGGTAAGAAGTAAGCTAGACCCGTATTCTGTACGAGCTGTAAGGGCAATTCTCGTGAGCAGTGAGAGGTAAGAAGTAAGCTAGACCCGTACTCTGTATGAGCCGTAAGGGCAAATCTCTTGAGCAGTGGTAAGGTAGAATGAATGGCCCACCCGTGTATTGTACTTGCCCTATGGGAAAAAGCTTATCAGAGTTGGTGAGGTAGAAGGAATGCCTCATTTGTGATTTTGCACTTGCCAAAAGAAAAAATTCCTCAATGGTGGCCAGGTAGAAAGTACGCCCCCAACTGTACTTTATATATACCTTAGGAGCAAAATTCCTTCGTTTTGTGAAGTAGAAAGAAGGTGCCACTCATATTGTAAGAACCGACTTAAAAGGATATGGAAGCAGGTTGCTACCAGTCCCATCCTTCTTGATTTTTTTCTTATCAGCCAATAGCTGATGGATCCAATGAGGATGTGCAGGGTATGAGGAAGCAGTGATAAATGAATTTTTGGGGGGCTTACTTGTAGCTACCCCAACTGGCTACAGGAGGCAGTGTCATGTTCACAAATTTTATTGTTATTATAATTATTGTTGTTATTATTACCATAATTATTATCATACTCCTCCAACAGGTAATCAACAGTGAGGAAACACAGAGGAGAAAATACAAGCACAAGGTCTGGGATTTTTGTGTCATTCATTCTAGCCACACCAGCGATCAGGAGGAAGCTCTACGCTTTGCAAACCTTCTGACGACGACGCTTGGTCTTACAGGTATGTCATTTGCATCTGATCATATGATAGAAGTGTAGCAAGCATGCACATACACACAATATGACAGAGTGGATAGGGATCAATATGTTGATATGGTTGGTACTAGCACTAGAAGTCATAGTCTGTAGCTTCGTAAGAAAACCTCTTTGCAGGATGTAAGGAAATACTTTTTTAGTGTAAGAGTAGTTGATAATTGGAATTCGCTAAGCGAGGAGGTAGTTAATTCTAACTCATTCCATAGTCTTAAGGACAAGTATGATAAGTATCACTAAGTACAAAATAGAACCGATTAGGAGATGGGAAGTTAAGAGCTTGGGGCTCTTTCCATAAGCACAATTAGGTAATTACACACACAATAGCAAACACAAAAGAGTACAGAGTTATGGATATATTATTGAGAATACACTTTTATCTTTATTTACATTCTCAGCTTTTAATCAATGAGTCAACATGGCTTCAGAGAAGGCAGGTCTACAGTAGCAAGCTTGTTCAAATTTTATAATGAGGTAAGCCTAATCTCATAAGATAGAGAAGGTTGAGCAGACTGCATATTCTTCCATTTTCAGAAGACATCCATTACGGTGTTCCATGGGAGACTATTTGTGAAGCTGCCAGTAATGGCAAAAATAAGTGGAAATGTTTTGGAGTGAATAAAAAATTCATGTGGATGAAAGGGAGCAGAAAGTCAAAGTAAGACTTGTAGCGTTAGAGTGGAGATAAGTTAGCAGTAAGGTTCCAAAGGGAGAAGTAGTAGGGCTACTTCTATTTCTGAAATACTTCTTAAATATGGCTTGCATTTTAAATATGCTTGCAGTTGATCTAAAATCGTCAGAGAGTAAAAGATCAAAATTATAGTAAAGAACTTCAGAAGACCTTAATACTCCACATGTATGGTCAAATAAGTCATTTATGAGCTTTAATAAATCACAATATAAAAGTAGAGGAAGACACATCATACCCAAATATCTTATCCCCTTTCTATAAGCTGCCTGAGGGAGGGGGCAAGAATACCACCTCTGTGTCATCAGAGTCCACTAAATGGGGTAGATGGTAGGGATTGGGCTCTACCTCCTCTGTAATTTCCTCCAACAAAGAGTCAAGTATTTTGCTTTGACTCAGTTACCCCCTTATAAGGAGGCTTATGGTCATTGTATATAGATAGAGATAGCAACATGGAAAATATAAAATATCATTAATGTGGGAGTGACACTCCCTTGCTCTCATATAACTTCCAGAATTACTAATTCTATACTCTTTTGCAGGAAGAACAATGGGTCAAATAGCACTTGGAGAAAACACCCTCGAAGAAGCATCAAACATGGTGCAAGGGAGCACAAAAGTATTTGTTCTCGTTAGCAAATACCTGGAAAATGCAAGGATTCCAAAATTTGTGTTCCAGGTGAGTCCATTTCAAAGAATCTCAGATACAGATATGCTTTCCAGGAGATTTAAATTGTTGTCAACATAAGCTAATCAGTTTTTGAGCACAGTAGTTTTTGCCTTTTTTTTACAAATATCTCAAATCTGCAATTATTCCAGAATTTGCTTTTTCACAGAGTCCACTCCAAAGAATTCCTGATATAGATATGTTTTCCTAGAAATTTAAATAGTTTTTACCATAATCAATTGTGTTAGAAAATACCTAACAAATGCAAGGAATCCAAACTTTGTTTTCCAGATGAGTCCTTCTCATTCCAGGAGACTTAATTAACAGCTACTATAATCACCTTTTGAGCTCAAAAGTACTAGTCCTCATTAGCAAATGCCTGGAAAATGTAAATATTCCAAACTTTGTATTTTTGGTGAGTCCATCCCAATGAATTCCAGATACAACTATGTTTTCCAGAAGATTGAAAAAGCTGCCACCATGATAAAATTTCTTCTTAATTTTCAGGAAGCTCTGATGCAGCAGTTATCAAGACCAGACTGGCTGTGCAAGATTGTGACAGTGTTCTTAGCAGGCCCAAGGATCAATCCTCCATTTTACATGGCTAATATTGAGGGATTCACACTGAACAATGATGTACGAACTGTCCAGCGGGTAGGGTGGTTTTAATTCATTTCAGTTTACTATGTTTAGCTTTAATTTACTTATTTTCATTTTGTTTCACATTATTTCTATTTCTTTTTTTGCCATGGCTCTGACCATATTTTAGCCTTTTGATGGAGAATACTATAGGAACTTACAATTATTATTATTATTATTATTATTATTATTATTATTATTATTATTATTATTATTATTATTATTATTATTACCAGGTCACAGAATCTATAACACTGGAAGAACAGATGCAAGTGCGAGCACTTCGAGAGAGAGGGGAGAAAATCTTCAACGATCGGCTGGCGAGACTTCGCACAGACCGCCTCCACGAAATTCGCCATGTAATAGCGGATCTTAGGGGAGAGTTTGGAGACGAATATGATCCTACGGACCAAATAACGCAAGTACGGTTTTTATATTTACTTTACTATATTCTCTAGACGCTATTTTTGTGCAAGAGACAAATGAAATTTCTCAATCCAGCATAAAGGTGATGTCAAGAACAGATAAATAGAGAGGGTTGGTGTTATAAAGGCAAAGTAGCCACTAAAAGGATTGTGAGAAATAACCAACCAAAATAAACATTGGATGAAGCTGTCGATAAAGAAGAAGAAGGAAAATGAAGGGGAAATGAGTGAGAGTAACCCAAAATTGGGCTACTCAATGAATCATAATATGATACTGTCTATATACAAGAGCCATTATTACCATAATAAGGGGGTGACTGCTCCAGAGCAAGTACTTTGACTCTTTGTGGGAGTAAATACAAAGGAAAGAATTCCCAGCTCTTTCTCTTTGCCTCATTAAGTCGATTGTTACGACTCACAGGAAAACACAGAGAGGGTATTCATGGCTTACCCCCCGATACTAATATGTTAAAAGACCTTTCTCATTTCACAAACCTGGTGGGATTTCTCAAAGAACACTATTTGACAGCCATTTACATCCTTTGCCGCCCGTTGGTTCCAATACGTATAATACCAGAGGGGTTTAATGAAGAAAAAAAGAATATTAGAGAACTAGCAGCATATTAGCTGCCTGTTACACAAGAGAAATGTATACCACTGGTCTGGCAAAGACATGGTCAGTCCAGTCAAGGTGGTAACTTTTCAGGTTAAAAAATCATAATTTATGGACCACTTTTGGAATTATAAGCAAGAAACTGAAGAGAAGCACAGTCTGGGGACAATGTGCATCCTTATTAGGTCAGAATTGTGTAGGATAACTATTTACCATGAAGGATTAATGTATGTAATTTAATTAGATAGGTATGCTTACACAGCTAGATAAAGCATAAGACACATTGAACCGGATGACATGAGATGAGTCTTAAGGTGTCCATATTCGGTGCAATATGGCCTTGAAACCACCGGACAAATCTGGTTGGATCCGACCAGATTGATTAATCTATGGTCTGGTTGTGGTCCAAAACCTGCCCATAGACAATCCAATCTGGTCAGATCAAACCAGATCTGTAAGGTTGTCTCAATACCAATTTGCACAGGGTAAGGGCACATTTACAGATGTATGAGGCGAGAGGAAATATGTTCAAGAGGAAGATATGTTTTTGAAAGGATAGTCAGACATGTATAAACACAGATCAGGAAAGAATGAGTGGTGTGAACTGAAGTGTGGGTTAACACAAAAATATGTCATAGCACTATGGCTGCTTAATTTGCGACCGCCGTTGCCGGGTTGGTAGCGTGCCCAAATTTGATTCGTCAGATCATCAGTCTGAGACACACCACGGTCTGAGATTAGAAAGGGAATTCACTCAAGGTAATGGTTGCACTTGCAAAGCCCAAAGTCCTTCAAAAGAAGGCAACATCCTAACACTTAATAGATAAGGCAGTCCGAGACCTAAAACCAGATTACTATGGCTGTTTAATCTGTACAGCAATTTTTGTGCAGATATAAGTTCGTTTGTGACTTGTCTGATGTCGTGAGTTAGACTTAGAGGTAGAAACTTTTCCTTTAGAATCTGTATTGTTAAAGAGTCCCAGGGACAAATCCTGGCTTTGAGTAGTGTGTGTGTTTCTGTAATGTTGTTCAATCCCATTCAACAGGTAACACAGCAAATAAACTCTCTGTCGATGGATCGCATTTCCCACACATCAGACAGTAACAGAGATGCTAATCAGGTCATCAGTATGTCAGGATGTCAGAATATAAGTGTAGGACCATCATTCCATTTCCACGGACGACAGCAAAGTGCATCTGAGAGCAGCATCCAGAACCAGCCTAATCTATGTGTATCTTCTTCTTCTTCTTCTTCTTCCCCTGAGTCATGTGATGGAGAATTGAATGACTCTTCTATCTACTTCAATCCAACAGATTATGCGAGTCAAGAAAGTTCTCCTTCATGTTCTACAGTGCAAACTTTGGTAACTCTGCTCTCAGAGAACTCATTAGAGGGTTAAATAGTCTGTCTTGTCTTTACATTATTTTTAATCAGGTAATTAGCTTCTCCCAGTGTCAGATTGTTCTGTTTCGTCTTCAGATTGTTCTTTAATCGGGTAATTAGCTTCTCCCAGTGTCAGATTGTTCTGTCTCATCTTCAAACTATCCTTTAATTAGGTAATTAGCTTCTCACAGTGTCAGATTATTCCTCAGAGTAGCAAATCTGACTGCTCCTGTCTCATACTGTTCCTCAGAGCAACTGATCTGTTTGCTCCACTCTCAGTGTATTCATTCCAGTGAGCAACAAAACTGACTCTCCTGCTTTTAGAGTGCTCCTAAAACAGCCAAAAATCTTTTACCTTTCCCAAAATGCTTTTTTTTAACTGCTGAATTATTTGTTATATTTGCTTGCTTGTTTGTATAAAAAAAATAAACATTATAGCGCAGTCTCTGCTAATTTTCTTTTATTGGTACATAAAAAGCATTCTAATCACACACAAAAACATATCTCCACACATACTCGTACGTAAGCATATATATATATATATATATATATATATATATATATATATATATATATATATATATATATATATATATATATATATATATATATATATATATATATATATATATATATACATACATGATATATATTACTGTATCCCTTTTCTTTGTAAAAATATGACTTTTTTTATTAGCTCAGACAGACTTCATTATCTCTAACAGGAGAGAGAGAGAGAGAGAGAGAGAGAGAGAGAGAGAGAGAGAGAGAGAGAGAGAGAGAGAGAGAGAGAGAGAGAGAGAGAGAGAGAGAGAGAGAGAGAATCAATAATGGCTCCACAGGTGAGCAGAGGCAGAGGGTAAGGGAGAGAGAGAGAAAGATAAAGATTGAGAGGAAAGAGGGGTCCTGGCGTGGTTTTCACATCAGGTGTCAATATGGTGTAACGGAGGGCGGTTGTCGCCGTGTTACCTCCCTCATCATTCATTAAGACTTTGTTTTGACACCATTGGGGTGTCAAAGAGAGGGGTTGTCGCCAAAGTGCTCCTCTTATCTTTTACTGCAATTGCTGGCGCCAATACGTTGTTAAAGAGTGAGACTTGAAAAGTTACGTCTTTCATCGTTTACTGAGATTGCTGGCGCCAAGACAGTGCTAAAGAAAGAGACTTGACAAAATTATCTTTCATCTTTTACTGAGATTTTTGGCGCCAAAACAGTGCTAAAGAGAAATACTTGACAAAATTTTCCATCATATTGTACTGAAATATCTGGCGCCAATACAGTGCTACAGAGAGATATTTGACAAATTGATCTCTCATCTATTACTTGGATATCTGGCGCCAAGACCGTTCTACAGGGAGAAACTTGACAAACTGATCTTTCATCTTTTACTGGGATATCTGGCCCCGATACAGTGCTACAGAGAGATACTTTACGAATTGATATCTAATCTTTTACTGAGAATCCTGGCGCCAATAGTAAACAAAGAGCTAACCAGTGATTGTTTCCCTCATCCTTCACTGAGATATCTGACGCCTGTAGTTGCCAAAGATCCTGGTTGTGATTATTTTTCTTATCTTTTCCTGAAATTTCTGGCGCCAGTAGTTATTCATAGTTGCTTCTCTCATCATTTACTGAGACTTTTGGCGCCAATAGTTGTCAAAGAGCGAGGCTGTAGTTGCTTCTCGCATCAGTTACTGAGATTTTTGGCGCCAATAGTTGTATAAGAGAGAGGGTGTAGTTGCTTCTCTCATCATTTACTGAGATTTTTGGCGCCAATAGTTGTATAAGAGAGAGGGTGTAGTTGCTTCTCTCATCATTTACTGAGATTTTTGGCGCCAATAGTTGTATAAGAGAGAGGGTGTAGTTGCTTCTCTCATCATTTACTGCGATTTCTGTCGCCAATTTATGCCAAAGAAGGATATTTTTTTGGCACCAAGGAGATAATATAGACTATTTGTGCTTTTAGAAAGGAGTGTTTGGATTGACAGATTAAACACTGAACACTCAAACACAGAATAAATAAAAACACATAGAATAAATAAAAAAATAGAATACATAAAAACACAGAGTAAATAAAAACACATAAAATAAATAAAAACACATAGAATAAATAAAATCACATAGAATAAATAAAAACACATAGAATAAATAAAAACACAGAGTAAATAAAAACACATAAAATAAATAAAAACACATAGAATAAACTCCGTTGAAAAACATAACCAAACGGAATAAATTAATATTTTTATGACTACATAAAAGAATATATAAAATAATAAAAGAAATAGAAAAAAAAATAGAAAATAGAAAAATAATATGAATACATACACGGATTCGGTTTTACGTCACGAACTCCCTTTTCTACTAAGGGCTAGGACATACACAAATATAAATAAATAACTAAAAGAAATAGAAAATATATTAAATAATAGAAGTTTTATATAAAAATAGAAAAAAATAAGAAATGATAATTATTAAATGGTGAAAGAAAAATATGTAAATAATAGAAAAAAAAAACAGAAAACAGGATAATATAAAGTAAGGAAAACAGAAAATATAAAATATAGAAAAAAAATAAAAATGAATATTTATATACATAAAAAGCAGAAAATAAATAGAAAAAACAGAAAATATAAAATATAGAAAAAACAGAAAATATAAAATATAGAAATAACAGAAAATATAAAATATAAAATATAGTAAAAAATCAAAATGAATATTTATAGACATAAAAAGCAGAAAATAAATAGAAAAAACAGAAAATATAAAATATAGAAAAAACAGAAAATGCAAAATATAGAAAAAAATAAAAATGAATATTTATAGACATAAAAAGCAGAAATAAATAGAAAAAACAGAAAATAAATAGAAAAACAGAAAATATAAAATATAGAAAAAACAGAAAATATAAAATATAAAATATAGAAAAAAATAAAAATGAATATTTATAGACATAAAAATCAGAAAATAAATAGAAAAAACAGAAAATAAATAGAAAAAACAGAAAATAAATAGAAAAAACTGAAAATATAAAATTTAAAATATAGAAAAAAATAAAAATTAATATTTATATACATAAAAAGCAGAAAATAAATAGAAAAAACAGAAAATAAATAGAAAAAACTGAAAATATAAAATATGGAAAAAAACAGAAAATATAAAATAAAAAATATAGAAAAAAATAAAAATGAATATTTATATACATAAAAAGCAGAAAATAAATAGAAAAAACAGAAAATAAATAGAAAAAACTGAAAATATAAAATATAAAATATAGAAAAAAATAAAAATGAATATTTATATACATAAAAAGCAGAAAATAAATAGAAAAAACAGAAAATAAATAGAAAAAACAGAAAATATAAAATATAGAAAAAACAGAAAATATAAAATATAAAATATAGAAAAAATAAAAATGAATATTTATAGACATAAAAAGCAGAAAATTAATAGAAAAAAACAGAAAAACCAAAAATACGCGAGACTACAAATACAAAT
>JAXCGZ010005901.1:0-12500 GCA_037179515.1 Halocaridina rubra | reverse complement strand
ATCTGCCTTTTCACGGAGCTATGTGCTTGATTCGTCTAGACTGTTCAGCTCTGTTTCAGGTGTTATTTTCATTAAGTGCAAATTTCAAGTCAAGCATTGAAAAAAAATTTTCTCAGATCATTTTTCCTACCATGCACTCTATGGAAATACTCTTAGATAAAGTAATTTAATCATATCTATATGTCTATCATTCTACAGGAATCCCGTGCCTCTGCCGTGCAACGTGCAGCCAAGCAGGAAGAGGAGTTCCAGGGATTTACCAAACAGCTATTTGTGCTCATGGCTGTGTTACTGGCGGGACTCACTGTCGTGATTCTCTATACACTTTTCTCGTCACCTGTCTTATTGCCTTCCTCGTCCTCATCTAGCTCCTCAGACTGAATTCCACTGTTTCCCTTGAGAAACCTACCAGTTGTTTTCTCCCTAATCTTTACGACTCAAACTTCAACAGTTTACATGCTCCTGTTTGAAGTTCAGAAAAGGGATACATATGTGCAGTATTTTCTAGGCTCCAGTGCCAAAATAGCGATAACAAAGGGCTTGATAAGCTACTGTTTATGTATACTGTTAATCTAGTCATTTCTGATATCATCAATTAGTTGTAACCTTCTCGTCATCCATGTCAAATGCCTTCAATACATAAACTCTACTGTATTCTTCCAGTATTTGCCTTTAGGTGTGATGTCTCCAATTGCTGTTCCAAATGTTACTCCAGATATTTGCCATATGTTCCCATTCTTCAGTAATCTTATGTAGTACATCCATGTCTTCTAAACACCAAAAACGTCTTGACCAAACTTCCATATATTCTTTATTCAATATCTTCATTTTTATGCTCCTTCAACAATTATGAATGGAAGTTATGGAAGGCTGTATCTGTGATCCCTGACATCACTAAGCCACAAATCCATCATGTTAGTTTTAGTATTTTTCAGCTCATAGCCACTGGCAATAGAAATTCACTCTTATGTAAAAACTTATACTTCCAAGAGCCTTTCAACATTGCCTGAATAAACATATTCTGATGTCTTTCACTCCTTGCTCAGTCCAAAAACTGAAAAGTGTCAGGAGCTCCTAATGATCTATTTATGCAGTTGGATCAAGTGTGGAGCTTATTAAAAGTGATGGCAGCCTTTATTCTAGTCATCTCCTTGCTCAGTCCAAACTCTGAAAAGTGTCAGGAGCTTCTAATGATCTATTTACGCAGTTGGATCAAGTGTGGAGCTTATTAAGAGTGATGGCAGCCTTTATTCTAGTCACCTTTTAGCTCAGTCCAAAAACTGAAAAGTGTCAGGAGCTCCTAATGATCTATTTACGCAGTTGGATTAAGTGTGGAGCTTATTAAAAGTGATGGTAGCTATTATTCTAGTCACCTCCTTGCTCAGTCCAAAAACTGAAAAGTGTCAGGAGCTTCTATTGATCTATTTACGCAGTTGGATCAAGTGTGGAGCTTATTAGAAGTGACGGCAGACTCTATTCTAGTCACTTCTTTGCTCAGTCCAAAAACTGAAAAGTGTCAGGAGCTCCAAATGATCTATTTACGCAGTTGGATCAAGTGTGGAGCTTATTAAATGTGACGGCAGCCTTTATTCTAGTCACCTACTCAAGAATAGTTCATCTTTCAGCTTTTATATGGCATAAGTTATTTACATTTCTAAGTCATATTTCTATTCATGTTCCACCAATGTTTGCTGATCTGTAAGTTATATCACAGCAAAATCTAGTTATAATTTACAAAAGTCCCTTTTTATATATAATCCTCACTGCCTTATATGTCATCAGTGATCTCAATCTATATCACTGTTATCTTTATCTTTCTCCCTTATCTGCTATATAGTTCATAAATGCATCTCTCTTCATGACTGGTATAGCATTTATCAATTAACAATCTGGTATATTAAGATTCCTTGCACATATATTAATCTCAAGCTATAATCGTTCAGAAAGTCATCTCCGTCTCCCTCTTCACTATTTGTTACTTAGCACCACTCTTTCAGTGCATTTTGCACCACTGGGAGCGTTCATTGTGATTTTATTTTGCTTTCAGTAAAAGACACAAGAATAAAGCTTTGTAATAAGAGCAACCTCTGCTAATACCTGAAGAATGGTGTAATAAATATACCAGAGGTTGTAAAAATGCACTAAAACTATCAGACTATTTTATTAACCAATATAATCCACAAATGTAGACTTAAATCCACACTCATATATCAAGTCGGATTTATGCATTCTTCATTATTTCTAGGTGTTAATCTCACGTCATCATTATCAGTGTCCGAAATATCCATTGTCATTGGTTTGTATCGGTCTAGCCTCACCTTCACTTCCTAACATCATCTCCATCTGCCATGCTTCAGTAAGCAGGCCCTCCATTCATCACAAAAATACAATTATCCCTTCATCAGTTGCTAAGCTCAACTTCTATTCATCATAAAGTCAGTTTTCCTTCAACATTAAATAATTCTATTACTCCTCTCTGCATTATGACTTCAATCTACAATAATGATCTCTACACACCAGTCATCTTATATCATTGGATAATCTCATTTTCAGTCATCATCTCTACACATCAGTCATCTCATATCATTGGATAATCTCATTTTCAGTCATCATCTCTACACACCAGTCATCTCATGTCATTGGATAATCTCATTTTCAGTCATCATCTCTACACATCAGACATCTCATGTCATTGGATAATCTCATCAGTCATCATCTCTACACATCAGTCATCTCATATCATTGGATAATCTCATTTTCAGTCATCATCTCTACACATCAGTCATCTCATATCATTGGATAATCTCATTTTCCTTTCATTGTTTGCTTACGTCAATCTCCCCTCATCACTTTTCTCATCTAAATCTTCCTCATGATGCAAAAATCTGATTTTCTTCACAACTATTATCAATTTCAGACTCGTTCATCATATGCACATCTCAGCTTTCCTTCAGATAATCTCATATTCTCAGTATTAGATAACTGTAATATCATAAGCCTGTGTAAAACCACTTTCAACTATCGTAATTTCTTGCTTCCAGTCCCCTCTCATCTCTTGTAGACTAAGAATAATATTCATTATAAGATAATTTTATACTGAACCTTCCATTAGTTCTTATATGTCAACAAATATCTCAATTTCTTATTATCATTAGTTATACGAGTAATCTATACCCTGTAAATATGTTAAGCTAAATATCTTTTCATAACAAACTTGAATCTTTAGTCCCTTTTCCCCTCACCTGATTCATTGTAGTCCCAGTCTCAACCTCTCATTTTACCTTCCTTTCCCCTTTAAGAATATTTTTTTTATTTTAATTTTCCTCTTTTTTGTATCGAGATCTACTGAATCACGAGAGAGCCTGATGAAACACTATGGTAGGATGTGGCATAATAATAATAAGAATAAAAATAAATGATAAAAAAAATAGAAATTAATGACATTGTAAGCACCGGATAGTTTGTTACGTACCGCCACCTTTGCACAGTCCAAGAATAGCATGCAGCGAGAGATGCAGATCCCTCACGTAGATACCTTCCAGCACAATTGCACGGAAAAGAAATACATACTTGATAAGGTGAGTGTCTTATACGAGTATTTAACTCGTATTTGAACTTTTATAAATATGCGCGACAGGACATCCCGATGTATATTTAATACCGTCTCAATAGTCGTCGCTTCGTACCGTAACGCTGCGTAGGACCATACGATGAATATTTAATATTTCATTCTATATTTGTCTGAATAACTAAACTTATAAGGGATGTCTAATATGCTTATGTCTAATATTCATCTCATTCTGTAAAGGATTTCAGATACATATGTATAATATTTATCTCAATTCATGCCCTCTTAAACTAATGCTGTATATTTCTAGTGATCACTCATAATAATATCTCTCTAATACAGACATTTTATTTCACACCAGAACTCATTAAAGGGAAAGTGACCATACCTGGTAGCAGAAGACTTGTCTTACTTCCACATCACAGTTGTGGCTCCCCTCTTCTTCTTCTCTTTTCATGTCAACAAACATCGAAAGAGAGGGACGACCAATACCGATCACCCAATGTAAATAAACGGCAGCACTCTGTAAAAAAAGTAAAATAAAAAAAATAATTTTATATTTAGCAAGTGGAATTGTATTACTTTGATATTAATATGAAGAAGCTTTTGATAATGCCATACGAATAATGATCACTGTTGTCAAGACATGATAAAAATATTGGTGTTTAAATCTGTTACACGTGGGGGCCACAGTAGCTTAGTGGTTAGGGTGCTTGACTTGGGAAGTGACACACCCATGTTTGATCCCATCATGGAGAGTTGGGAAGGGCATCCATCCTCAATTATCCAGCTCCAACATCTGTGTCCACCCCCATTCAAATGAGGATTAATAAGGACACAAATGCTCAATGCAAACATAGTTTAAGAATTGATCTTGGAATTAAGGTGTACTTGTAGAGTACATATTTAAACTCATATTTATATCACAGATAGAAATATTCAACTTACTTCAGAATAATACAATTCTGCAAATGAATAGATGTAGTCATAAATTTTTTTTTCCAAAGAAAACAATTTGTGGCTTAAGAATAATTGTTAGAATTCTTTTAATCTGCCTAATGGCCTGAAAAGTCTAGTTACATCAATAATCATTTGTTCACTATAACTACTTACATATCAAAGTAATTATATTCCTTTCTACTTAACAAATGTTTTCTTATGGATAATTTACATTCTAAAAATGATGAACTAGTTATTCTCTGTTTTCACCAAAAGACCTCAACTTTATTATATGTATAAAGAATGCTCCTAAAAAAACAGGATTTTTTTTTATTTTTGCCAAACTGGTAGACATCTTGGTATATGCTTACAATGCAAAAAAAGGTTAGTCTTTATAATCTCATATAATAGACTATTTATAGCTATCGATACAATATCAATAACATGAAAAATAGTATTCTTAAATATAAAAAAGAAAAGAAAAAAAAAATATGGGTGAAGCATTCAGGTCACATTCTGCGAATGAGTAGTTATGGTGTAGAAATACAGAAGATGGTAAATGAATGTATACTAGCATACTGACTATGTATATACACTGTATAAATGTATACAGTACAATACACTTCTTACTAGTCTCTTGGAAATTTATGGATGAATTTGATATGCTCTTCAGAGACCTTATGGATGTAAATCAGTCCAAAGACTTTCTTTTTTTATCAGTTTTAAGAGTAAAATTTGATGGAGTTTAGGTAATTTCTGTAAGAAAACCTCTTGAAATATTGACTTTTAATACTGGACACTCATGAATTCAATTCAGAATTTCAAGGAGACTACCTCTTTGAATATTGTCAAAGAGGACATCCAATTTTTTTTTTTTGGAAAACCTTAGCTATGCCCAGACAATGTTTCCACCTTGACATCTGTGATACAACCCAATTTTTGTATACCTTTTATATCTGTTAATGAATGTACTATCTACATACTGTTTGTAAATACTCCATAATCTGTTAAATGTAATCAAGCTGACATCGCAAGTCGGCTCATTACCGAATCAGTATTACGTAGTAACGATCTAGTCGCTGGTACGTGTTCGATTATTATTTTGTCTGTAGGTAAGATAATAGATTAGTATATGACTTGTCATTGTTTTAAGTATGGCATATAACTTCTTTGGGAATTCATGCAATGATATTTATTATGTGACTTGTCATTGTTTTAAGTATAGCAATTAACTTCTTTGGGAATTCATGCAATGATATTTTATTACTGGAGCTACATGTCTCAATGCTTGGGTCACACCTAATGTGCTTATTAGGTCTAGATAATGTCTGGTTGTGTAGCATCTGTGGATTACTGAAACCTAAAGGTTGCAGGGAGCAAACTTTGGTGAATAACTAATGTACTGGAGAAGAGACAAGGTAGCTGTTTACTTTAAGATATTCTACAGTGAGTGTCAATGGCCCGATTTCTTAAACAGTGTAAACTTAGGATACCACATTGTTAGTTAGCTAGACACACACAAATGGATTTCATAAACGCATCTGACGCGGTTCTCTGTACCTAGCCATACACAGAACCGCGTCAGATGTGTTTATGAAATCCATTTGTGTGTGTCTAGCTAACTAACAATACGGTATCCTAGGTTTACACTGTATAATAAATCGGACCAAAGTGGTAAGTGCAAGTACATCCTCTTTCCTTCAAACACTTGAAGATTTTTTTTATGCAAGTTGGAGAGATGATGAAGGATAGGAGAGGTGATCATGAACTTATACCACCCTGAATCTTATATATAATGAATTTAAAACCAGTGTTTTTTTTATAAAGGCAAAACAAGCATTAAATAAAGTAAAGAGAATGATAGAGAAAATCATTAGGTTCCTCCAAGCAAAGGTGACATTTATCTATGGCAATCACCAGTCTTTTATAGTAGGGCTCTTTCTGATATTGTTTCTGTATCGTGGCATGTGAACATTTTGTCTTTGTATGTTCAGCACTGCTACATATAAAGAAAACTGTCTTGAAAATGAACATGATGCTTAGCCTATACCTGTACATTCTGCCTCTCACTGTATTCACATGCACAAAACTTCAAGCTCTAAAGTACCTTATTTTTCTTAGTACTACTTTTGCTGAAATCACTTAAATCAACCTCATATTCTGTGCCTTTCTATTGATGTTGTTGATTAACTATATTGAATCTATTTACTTAATAATATTCTTAAAATCTTTTCTTAATTAAAGTTTCCAATCTTCAACACAGTGGACAAATGAGGACTTTGTGAACAGTTTTGGTACTTTTGCATGCAAGCAATATCTGGCAACAATTTCAGATGACAAGCAAGCAATATCTGGCAACAATTTGAGATTGATGTAAAAATAAAATTTATTTTTTCATTAATGAATGAAGTGCATTCTTGACATCTGTTTCTAGAAGGGACCCTAATAGAAGATTGAATAACACATTTCCATAATTATGTATCAATGAATGACATATATCACAGAACACAGAATACTGGACATTATTGCCAGATGTCGCTATTATGTACAATAATGTTTTTTGTTTAGATTCTTCGCTTAAAGTTCTCCATAAGCATCCGAATTAATAGAACTTTAAGAAATTGAAAAAAAAAAAGGAATTAATAACCAGTATATATTTAAAATAAATATTGATAATTTTTTGAATGATTCTTGCTTGGCAAACAGGAGTAAAAAATTGCCTTTGAAATATCTATCTATCTATCTATCTATCTATATATATATATATATATATATATATATATATATATATATATATATATATATATATATATATATATGTAATGAAATAGTATCAAAGAAAAATATGCCCCTTTTGAAGAGATTGGATAAGAGGAAAGATCCTTATTGTTTCTATGGGAGATTGCCTATCTAGACGCTCTCTGTCTTCAAAAGGGAATATTTGAAACATGGTGTCTTGTAGCCTTGATTAATATATATAAATAAATATATGTAAGTATATATATATATATATATATATATATATATATATATATATATATATATATATACATATAAATATACATATACATATATATATATATATATATATATATATATATATATATATATATATATATATATATATATATATATATATATATATATAACTCTGTACCATTATTATGTATCTCCATTTATATTAACATGTTGAATATAGCTCAATTAAACCAACATTTAAAACCTAACCTTGTTTCTTAACCTAACTTCCTTTATACAAGGCATAATAATAATAAAAAATATGAAAATTCTAACTCCAAGTCATAGTTGAGTGGGTTAGGTACTATGATCTCATACTGGAGGAGCTGGGTTTGATCCCAGACCCTACCAAAAACAGCTCTTAGTCACAAAATAATAATAATAATAAACCTTTATTTCAATTATGCAATAGGTATTCATCAGCCGGCGCAAGCCCCAGCCCCCACTATGGTGCCCAACCACAGCAGTAAGCTGCCAGTAAACAGCTTAAACTCTCGGTCTTGGACGGAGGGTTATGGGAGGGAGGGAGAGGTGTTGCCACTGTGCTTAAACTCCTAACACTTGCCATCTGAGCAGGGATATTGAGAGCGCTCAAAAAAGATAAATAAAATGTAAGCATCTGTCCTGCGGCTCTGTAACTAATGCAAAAATGGCGGACTCAGCCGAGTTATTGAGCATACAAGTTGGAAAGGGCAGGCTAGTTTCATAAGTATCTCGGAATGGATAAAGAAAAATAAGAACTTAGAGAGAGAGAGAGAGAGAGAGAGAGAGAGAGAGAGGAGAGAGAGAGAGAGAGAGAGAGAGAGCGTGATAGTCAAATGGATATATATATATATATATATATATATATATATATATATATATATATATATATATATATATATATATATATATATATATATATATATATATATATATATATATATATATATATATATATATATATATATATATATACACACATATGTATGTATGCATAGATGGGAGGAAAAGCCCATTAAACAAAACAACGAAGATATATCTATATATAAAGTATTTATTAATTTCGTGACCTAAACTGATCACCTTCTCAGAAGGTGACCAGTTTAGGTCACGAAATTAATAAGTACTTTATATATATATATATATATATATATATATATATATATATATATATATATATATATATATATATATATATATATATATATATATATATTCGTTGTTTTATTTAATGGGCTTTTCCCACCATTTTAGACTGTATGTCAACAGTTCAGTGTTATTAATATATATATATATATATATATATATATATATATATATATATATATATATATATATATATATATATATATATATATATATATATATATATATAATAAATCCCACATAATAAAGCGTTACCGACATACCGTTATACATATAAATTGTGGGTGTGAGAGAGAGAGAGAGAGAGGAGAGAGAGAGAGAGAGAGAGAGAGAGAGAGAGAGAGAAGAGAGAGAGAGAGAGAGAGATGAGAGAGAGAGAGAGGAGAGAGAGAAGAGAGAGAGAGAGAGAGAGAGAGAGAGAGAGAGAGCTATCATGCATTCTTGAAAAGATGTACGATTTCCGGTGTACTGTTAGGTCGCGGTCGGATCCATTCCCCTGGGGAAGAAGCCAGCTCATCACTGTACCGGTCCTAAGCCAGGCTCAATGAGAAAAAAATGAATATATTCCTATGTAAAAGATACATAAGAACATAAGAATAGAGGACACTGCAACATGCCTACTGGCACACACGAGGCAGCTCCATTTTTGAATTGTATTTTCAGCATGTCTAACCTATTCTATTCTACTCTACTTATTTATTCTATTTTTCTTTTTATGATTTTTCTAATAAGCACTAACCTATTCATACCCACCCTACCTCTGTCATATGTCTATCTAATCTACATTTGAAGGTGTCTAAGGTATTGGCATTTACTATCCTACTAGGAAGCTTGTTCCATGCATCAGCTACTCTATTACCAAACCAATTTTTACCAATTTCCCTTCTGAACCTAAATTTATCAAGCTTAAATCCATTATTACGAGTTCTGGTTTGATCATGAATTTTTAAAACTTTATTAATATCTCCCTTGTTAATCCCTTTAAACCATTTATACACTTCAATCATATCCCCCCTAACTCTTCGCCTCTCTAGAGAATGTAGATTAAGTTTTTTTAATCTGTCCTCATATGGTAGATTTCTGATATTGTGTATCATCTTGGTCATTCTTCGCTGCACTCTCTCCAAGGATTCAATTTCCATTCTATAATAGGGTGACCAGAATTGCACAGCATAATCTAAATGGGGCCTAACTAATGCAAGATAGAGCTGCAAAATAACTTTTTCCGTCCTATTGCTAACGCTTCTTGAGATAAATCCTAAAATTCTGTTTGCTTTATTTCTGACTGCTGTGCATTGCTCTCTTGGCTTAAGACTACTACTCACAAGAACTCCCAAATCCCTTTCACACTGAGAACTCATGATTTCATGGTTATTTAGCTTATAACTAGTATTGTCTTTTATAGTACCCATTTTAACTACTTTACATTTTTCAACATTAAATTCCATTTGCCATTTGTCCGACCATTCAGATAATCTATTTAGATCTTCCTGTAAAGCATGAATGTCTTCTTTTCCATTTATAGTTCTACCTATTTTAGTGTCGTCTGCGAATTTACTTAGGTTACTACTGATATCCGAATCCAGATCATTTAGATATACGATGAATAATAGAGGACCCAGTACCGAGCCTTGTGGTACCCCGCTAGTAACCGAGCCCCACTCTGATTTCTCTCCATTTATGCAAACCCTCTGTTTTCTGTCTTTTAACCATTGTTTGATCCATCTGAGAACAGCTCCTCCTATACCATGAGCTTCCAGCTTTTTAACTAATCTTTTGTGAGGAACTCTATCAAAAGCTTTGCTAAAATCTAGATATATTGTATCATATTCTTTGCCACAATCTACTGCCTCGTAAACTTCTGAATAAAAAGACAGTAAGTTTGTAAGGCACGAAAAACCCTTAAGAAACCCGTGTTGTGAAAGTTTTATCAGTCTGTGTAATTCTAGATGTGCCCTTATTTTATTTGCAATTATGGATTCTAGAATCTTACCCACTGTTGACGTTAAACTTACCGGCCTATAATTATTCTTTTTAACTCGTTCTCCTTTTTTAAATATTGGTACCACATCTGCCAATTTCCACTCCATGGGTACCGATCCTAATTTTATTGAATTATTAAATAATGCAGTTAGTGGACAACTAAGCTCTTCCTTGCATTCCTTTAATATTCTAGCATATATTCCATCAGGTCCCGGAGATTTATGAGCCTTTAATTTATCTATTTCTTTTATTACCTCCTCTCTCGTAATATTTATTGAACTAAGTATATTATCGGGACTGTCTCTGTAAATGGATTCTACTTCCGGAATATTTTCCAAGTTTTCATTGGTAAATACAGATAAGAAATAATCATTTAAACATGTACACATCACTTTATCGTCATCTGTGATATGGCCATTGGCTACTTCAATTGGTCCGACTTTTTCCTTAAATTTTGTTTGATAATGTTGATAAAACCCTTTAGGATTTTCTTTAGCTTCTCCTGCTATTCTAACTTCGTATTTTCTTTTCGACTCTCTAACTATCTTTTTAACTTCCCTGTTTAACTGTATATATTGCTGCCTCACCTGCTCTTCACCTCTTTTTAGTTTCCTGTATATTCCTCTTTTAATACCTATAAGATTCTTTATTCTATTGTTCATCCATTTAGGGTCATTTTTTCTTGATCTGCAATGTTTCATGGGAATATAGTCTCTCTGACTATTCTTAAGAGTCATGACAAAATTGTTATATTCCTCATCCAAATTTATATTAACTGACGGACTGCTGTTCTTTCCTGTGAGAGAATTTAATGTATTGATCTTATCTTGTGATAATCCTTGGCATGTGGTACTCAAATTTCGGGGTAATCCGCTACCTGCGACCTGACCTGCTGGATTAACTACCCACATCTGTACCCCAGAAATCCCTTCCCATACCTCATTAGATAATTTAGTTTTTAAGCCCTCAAAATCTCCTGCTCTAAAGTTTGGAACAATATTCTTATTTTCCTTTATAGTTTCCTTGAAAATTATGTTAAATCTAATGGAATCATGGTCACTGTTGCCCAATTTTTCACCAACTTCTAAATTTGTAACCATATTCTCTCTATTACTAAGAACTAAATCTAGTGTATTCACCCCCCGTGTTGCTTCAAGTACATGCTGAGAAAGGAAATTGTCTTCTACTACTTCCAAAAACTCCTTAGAGCTACTATCACCTGTTATGGTTTCCCAGTTAATATGTCTAAAATTAAAATCGCCTACAATGCAAACTCTATTTGACCTGGTCACTTTAGAAATTTCATCGTATATAACTTGCGACTCCATATCGTCTAGATCAGGTGGTCTGTAGACTACTCCTACAACTAGACTTTCTATATTATTTTTAATTTCAACCCATAAGGTTTCTGAATTTAGATTTGTCTTAATTCCAGACTTAATGCAGCTTCTGAGGCTATCTTTAATATGCATATTTACCCCTCCCCCTCTTTTATCTGCACTACGATCAGCATTATAAAGTTTATATCCTGTAATTATGATTTATATCCTGTAATAATAGTAATAATAATAATAATAATAATGATAATAATAATGATAATAATAATAATAATAATAATAATAATAATAATAATAATAATAATAATAATAAATAATAATAATAATAATAATAATAATAATAAAATAATAATCATTATCATCATCATCATCATCACAAAATACTTCCAGCTTTAAATAATAACACAACGACAAACAAATTAACGAACAAATAAATATAATATACAAATAAGAAAATAAGATAAAAATTGCATATCCAACTGATCACGGTACGAAGCCTAACAAAAACAAAGACAGAAAATAAAAAA
>JAXCGZ010005900.1:82500-99982 GCA_037179515.1 Halocaridina rubra | reverse complement strand
AAGGAAAGTTGAATTCTGATTTTCATTTAACCGACTAATGGTAATAGAGATGGGGTGTTCAAGTACAAATATCTGTCCTGTCTGTTTGTGAGCTCTTAACCGAGCTCGGTACTTTGAGTCCCCTTAGTAAAACAGAATCTTAACAACACTCTAGCATCCTAAACCCCCACATATATATATATATATATTTATATATATATATATATATATATATATATATATATATATATATATATATATATATATATATATATATATATATATATATATATATATATATATATATATATATATATATATATATATATATATATATATATATATATATATATATGTATATATATATATATATATATATATATATATATATATATATATATATATATATATATATATATATATATATATATATATATATATATATATATATTTATATATATAGAGTGTCCCTAAAGTCTGTACACATATGCAAAATGAATATTTTCAATAAAAAAAAAATAAACAACATTTTATCTATTTGAAATATTAATAAATTGCATCTTGAAAGTGATTTTCACCAATTGTGATGGGAAATTCGATGCTCTTTAGGAAAATCGCGTGAACCCGATGCATAAACTACAATTCCGTCAGTTCATCTATGGTGTGTTCACTCAGGTGTCTCATCCCAAAGTCATAGTCATAGATTTTATTGCCAAGTATTTAGTATACATACAGGAATAAATATGTACATTATATACAGAGGCACTAGCCTGCTGAGTAAGAGCTCCTTGGCAGGCAGTTTAATATACATTTCACATAAATTAAAGTATGACTGCAATAGTTAACAAAAGCTCCAATATAGCAGTCTCATACTTATCTTGTAATAAAACAAAACAGTAACCTGACCTTAACCTGGACATAATGATACACCAATACTGTATTAATTAGTAATCAACATAATTAATCATAATTAATCAAATAAATGCTGTTTGAGTTTCTTTTTAAATAAAGTTGTGTCAGTTATTGTTTTTAAATCTTCTGGTAATGCATTCCAACATTTTGGGCCAAAACAGTGAATAGAAAATTTGTACAAGGTTGTTCTCGGCTGTGGACATATCAAATTTATATTGTTACCTCTGGTTCCATGGTTGTGTTGAATAAATCTAAATCATTTTCTGTTATCATTAACATCACAATGTATAATTATAAGACAGAAATATTGTATCAAGTAATTAAATTTAAGCAAGTTTAACTCCTTGAATAAAGAGGAAGTTGAGTCATATTTTCCACCATATGTAATAGTACTGATCAGTCTTTTCTGAGTTACAAATACATCCCTTACAAATGACGGCCAAGTACAACCCCAGATGGACAAACAGTATATAATATGAGGATAACACAGGGAATAGTATATGCTTTTTAAGACCTCATTTGTTAGGTTATGGCGAATTTTATACAAAATTCCACACGTCTTGGACAGTTTTGAGCTGACAGATTGAATATGATATTTCCAACTTAAATTTTCATCAATAATTACTCCCAAAAATTTCTGACAAGCAACTCTTTTAACTTCATACCCATTCATATTAACTTGACCAATATTGTGTACTACAGATCTATTTTGAAATAAGATATAGTCAGTTTTGGAAACATATAGCTTTCATTTATTAACAGAGACCCAGTTGTTAATTTTTTCTAGTTCACTATTTAAAACAGAATGCAGCTGGCCAAGGTTATTATCATGCAAGAGAAGGTTGGTGTCATCTGCATAAAGAATATATTTGAATTTATTACTGGCATTGGAAATATCATTTATATAAACTAAAAATAACGATGGGCCCAATATTGATCCCTTTGGTATTCCCCTCTCAATAGTTTGCAACAAAGATGCTTTCCCATTACAATATACGGCTTGTTTTCTATTTTTCAAGTAGCTCTTAAATAACTGTAATGGTGTTCCCCTAATACCCACGCAAGTTAGGTTTTCTATTAGTATATCATGGTCTAATGAGTCAAATGCTTTGGACAAGTCTAGGAAAACCCCTGCAACAAAGTTTTTATTTTCAAAATTTTGATAAACATCACTTGTAAAGCTCATTATTGCTTTTTCAGTGGTCTTATTATTACGGAATCCATATTGATTTTCGGATAATAGGTTGAACTTTTCAAGGAATTCTTTAAGTCTGTGAACAATTGCTTTTTCAAACACTTTACTTAAAAACGGTAAGATAGATATAGGTCTACAGTTATTTTCATCATCTACAGTGCCTGACTTGAATATACGTATTACTTTAGCACTTTTTAGTTTGTCTGGAAAACATCCTTGCTGAAAACATAGATTGATTATGTGGGTAAGTGGGGTACCAATGTAATGGACAGTGACCTGGAATAGTTTTGATGGAATTTCATCATATCCCGATGCTGTATTTGGTTGTAAGGTTTTTATATATTTAGTGACTTCCTCCCTTGTTACAGGATACAAGTAAAACGAAAAGTCTGGTGGATTATTAAGAAACTGTAGGTGTGAGTTTTGTTGCACATTTTGTTGTTCCTGTGTTGGTTTTGCTATAGTTAATAAATGATTATTAAAGATATTAGCAGTGTGGTCATTATCATTTTTTAATTTGATTTCCTTTGAATGATTAATTTGTTTCCGTCCCATTAGGCTGTTTATCGTATTCCAGGTGGACTTGCTGTTTCCTTGCTCCTTCTTAAGCTTATCCTGAAAATATCTATTTTTTTGCAGCTCGGAGTAGTGTTACTAATTTGTTCCTGTAAGCTTTATATCTGGTTCCAAAAGACAAAGGCCATTTTGATGCAAGCCTTTCTAATCGGTGTTTTTCTTTGATACTATTTTTTAATCCTGCAGTTATGTGTGGGCATCTGTTGTTTTTATTATATACAATCGATTTTCTTAGATTAAAGCAGTTTAGAAATTTATCTCTAAATGTACAGTGAAATTTATTAAAAGCTTCATTTGCATTATTTAGGTCAATGATATGTTGCCATTTTTCATGTGATATATCTCTAGCAAATTTAGCTATGTTATCATCAGAGTAATGTCTTTTTTCTACATATGCATCAAAGTTATGTTCTTCTTTTTTAAACTGGGAGTATACTGCGAAATGATCTGTTATGTTGGTGTACACTATGTAATTACTTATGTTGTCTTCAAGATTTGTGGTCCAGATATGATCGATTAGAGATGCACTATTTTCAGTTACTCTCGTAGGTTTAGTAGTTATTGGAAAGAAGCCACGTGAATACATTAAGTTTATAAAATCAGTTACTCTTTGATCATTTATTTTAAACAAATCTAAGTTCCAATCACCGAATAAATAAATAGTTTTATGCTTTTTTCTTGTTGCAAAATCAAATACTTTCAGTAAAGCTTCAAGGAATTCAGGCATGTTCCCCTTTGGTGGTCTATATACAGATGCAAAAAGAAGCAATTTTCCTTACCATTATGCACCTGTACACTAACACATTCAATGAATCGTTCCATCATACTGCACTCCTTTATAACACTCGAGCTATACTTATTAGCTACATACATACATACACCTCCACCTTTCCTGTCTCTGTTTTGAGTGAACATATTGTACCCTGTTATATTATACAATGATTCATTATCATTATCCAGCCTAGTCTCCAAAAAAACATTACATCACATATATTATTTTCTGTTAAACATTGATCAACAAATATTTGAAGATTATTTGCAAGACTTCTAATGTTCATGCACAAAACCGAAAATGCATTAGATTTATTTAAATTTGAATACAGTTCATTTAAGTATATATAAATTGAAAAAGTGTTGGTTGCATTTCTCATATTATTCAAAAACAAATCTATTTCATTTTCAAGATCAAGTGGGTTAAATATCATCTTATCAAGCTCATTGATACATAAATAATTGGGAAGTAATTTGTCGTTGTTTGTTAGCCTTATAAGTTCATCGTCACTAATGGAATAGTATGGGAGGTATCTATTTACAGCCATGGTGAAGAAATAAAGTATACTACATTTACATTACTGACTTACAAGCTACCATTTACTTCTACCATATCTTACCGGGTTCTACCGGCCATTTATTGGTTTAGGGTGTGAGCAAACGTTTTATAGCTCTCGTGGCGGGAGACACGGCAGGAGGGGGTGCGGGTGATGACATATCACTCTCCTGCCCCCTACTCCCACGCCCCCACCCCCACACCACCGATCCTGGTCAACTCCTCATCCACGCCACCCACAGCACCCACAGCAGCAGCCACACTCTCGGAGTTGCATCGTTCCTTCACGATGAGCTTTGTATGTTTAAAATAGGCAAATTTCCCTTCTCATCTAGCCTTTTTTAGTTGTGGCATCTGTGCAGAGTTTATTGCCTGTGATGCAGCACACAGGTCATCATTAAGGTAGATCTTGGTGCCTTTCAACTTTTTAGCATTTCACATGACCGTCTCTCTGTCACAGTAGTGGGAGAAACGAGCCACTATGGTGCGAGGTTTGTCATCACGAAGTGGTCCCACTCTGTGAGCCCTCTCCAACGTCATGCCTTCTAGCTGTAATTTATCGGCTATCAGAGCTGATACCATCGTCGTTGTTTGCTCCCAGGTCTCCCCATCGCATCTCTCCTCTACACCGCTTAATTGGATGTTGTGTCCTCTGGAATAGTCTTCTTGGTAATTCAAGCGTTCTTCTAAGGTGGTTATTTGTTGATTTGCAGAATTTATTTGTTGAGATAGATTATCGATTGTTTCTTTGTCGTTACTCTTTTCTTTCTCATGAATTTTAATAGTCGATTTGAGGTCATCAATTTCTCTCTGGCTGAACTCCAGGCTTATCGTCAGGTCGGAAACTGTGGAGTCGAGTGATTTTATCCTGTCACTAAGCTGTTTCACCATTTCCTCCATAGCATTCTTATATGCATTTTCTTGAGATTCCAATAGTTTGGTAATAACAGTTGGATCCATTGTTGTTAAGCAGAGCCGCGGTGGAAGCTCAGTGACGTCACAACACCAATGCGCATGCGCAGAAGTCAGCCAACTTGTCAATAGGGGATGTAGAGTAGGGATTCAAATCTTGCAAATATTTCACTTAAAAAAAAACCAAGTTCAGCACTACTCATAACTCCTGCAAAACCCTATAGAGAGTCACTGTGGTCTTAGATACCTTGCTTGGGTGATTTAACGTCCGTAGCAGGTCATGGTCTCTTGTTTATTCCTAAATATTGGAGAGCTCACAAATTGTAAACAGTGCCAATCACACACCACATTTGGCTTTTCCACCGGTGAGAAGATGGTTAAATAGTTTAAAGAAATAAGCAGAGTCATGAACAAACCCCGTTAAGGACGACAGAGTGTATCTGACGAAATTTTTCTTATTGAAAATATGCATTTTGCCTGTGTGCCCAGACTTTAGGGACACCCTGTATATATATATATATATATATATATATATATATATATATATATATATATATATATATATATATATATATATATATATATATATATATATAATAATAATAATAATAATAATAATAATAATAATAATAATAATAATAATAATAATAGCAGTAGTAGTTTTATCCCTTAAGAAGAATAGGAGCAATAAAATTATGAGGGCTGATAAAGGAAGAGCGAAAGTTATTATGGATGCCACAGAATACAACTTTAAATCATTGGCTTTACAAAGTGGTCAAGTTATTTACACCAAATTACCTTGTTAACCTTCTATGTCATCCATTCAGAATAAATGTTATGTCCAAATTTCAATAAATTACAATACCAAACCTTAGGAATCCAGTTCTAGGTAAGATATCTGAAAGGAACCCTTACTTACAGTATTTTTATCTAAGTCCCAAAGAGCACAAAGAGGGTTATCTGTCCTGCTGTAGTTACTTGTGGTGCACCTGACTAAATTAGCAGAATGGTTAGCCTTGTAGTTAAGTCCTTATTTGTGAAAATATTCTTTTTCTAATTTATTACACTCTTATAATGGTACTCTTCCAATATGTGCTCTACCGACAATCTATGATCTACCTTTGTATTTGACCAAAATATTAAAAAAGTAGGAATATAATTAAAATTAATTATTTAGAAATATAAAGGTTAGGTTTGGTTAGGTTAGGTTCTACCTAACCTAGCCAAATCAAATTGAAACACCTTGATAGTGCACGTATTGGAGTGTTAATGTTAACAACTAGCTAATTTGCTAGTTAAATTGAAAACCTTGGTAGAGCAAGTATTGAAATGAGGATGTTCATGGCACATCACATATTGGAAGAGCACTATTATGATTTAATAAATAGACTTAGACTATCGAAAAAACTGTTAAGGGATTATGGTCAGCATCGATGTCACTGCCCTTTTTACAAATGTGCACCAGAGTTTTGTATTAGATATACTTAAAGAAAAAACGAAAGGAAGTTTTAATCCAAATACTCTAATAGTTTTATTAATAGGTAAGCACAAACTGTTAGCATGCAACCCTAAATGACAAGGAAGCCACCAGTGAAACAACAAATAGAAAATAACGCTATATCAGATTCTAACTTGTGCTTGAGAAAGAGTCTAGTTAGGACCCAAAATTTAACATTATTTTCTATGTATTGTTTCACGGAAAGGCTTCCTTTACCATATATTGATAGAATTAATCAGATTATGTGTTACTTCCACAGTATTCAGTTTCAACGGGGGGGGGGGGGACTTTCAAAAAAAATTTTGGGTTGCAATGGTTTTTCCTTTATCACTAATATTAGCATACCTTTGTATGAAGTTCTAGGAATGTGCCATCATTGACAAATTCTCTAATGAATTTACAATTATAATTTGGTTTCGTTATGTTGATGATGTCTTCATTATTTTTAGAAGAGCCAGGAGAACATTTGAAGATGTTTAGAATTTGTTAATGGAAGTCTTTCTTCTATGCAGTTTCCAGATGAAAAGGAAGTACAGAGCAAGATGCCATTTCTAGATGTTCTTATATATCATAACCCCATCACTCACGCCTTTTTATTCTCTGTCTATGGAAAACCTGCTAATTCCGAGATGTACATACACTATTTCTCAAATCATAGCTTACGTATTAAATCAAACGTTATTGTAAATTTAGTTTTTTGTTTTATGAGTGTGACACGGGGAGAGGCAAGAAAACTGTCCTCATCAATAGTGGCCCGGGCACGAGGAAAATATTAAGGTGAAGGAAAATAAAAAGGCTAAGGACAAGGCAGAGATTAGGTAATGATATACTATAGAAAAAGGACATGCTGAAAGAGTAGTCAAAGCACTTAGGGCCTAGAGATATGTCAGGATTATGCCCTGAGATGAGGATAGATCTGCTTCTTGAAGGAAGATTGGTTATAAGAATTAGTAAAGACAGAAGGAGAAAGAGAGTTCCAGAGTCTGGAGGAAGATGGGAAGAAGCAGTTGCTGCACCGAGCTATCCGCTAGCTACAAATATCCACACAATGCCTGTGAAGCAAGGGTGCTTGGCAAGTGTTACATGACCTTGTCAGTGGATGAGGGATGAAGCTCGCCAAGTCATCAGAGCAGCGATGGGAGTATTAGCGATAAAAAAGAGAAAGGGATGATACCTTACTGCAAAAAGGAAGAGAATCCAGATTAAAAGTTAGAGAAGGGTCATTAATGAGTCTGACTACCTGAGATTTAACCCTTTCAAGGAGATTAGTATAAGAAGAAGCCTCCCAGATGTGCGAGCACTATTCTAAGCAGGAATGAATTAGACCTTTATAGAGTTTAAGTAACATGAAAAAACAACGACAGAAACGAAACAGATCCCCCAATATTTTGGATGCAAATATAAAAATTTGGGTTATGTGATTCCTCCAAAACAAGTTAAAGGTTATCTGAATTCCTAATATGTTAATAGAATCAAGAGGGTAAATTTTGTTAGTTTCGAAGACAATAGGGATATCAGGAGAAGAAGATAAAGGGATAGCCTGAAACTGTGTCTTGGAGGCATTAAATTTAATAAGATTTTGGGTGTCCCACTCAGATACCCTCTGCAAATCAGAGTTGAGAGTGGAAGAAAGAGTGATACGAGACTGATTACAAATTGCAAATGAAGCTTATGAAGAAAAGGCAAAGGAAAAATGAAGATAGAATCGTTAGCAAAGGCGTGAAGGAGCGAAGAAGACTGGAACTGATGAAGATCGTTGATGAAGAGAAGCAACAAAGTTGGTGAGAGAACAGAGCCCTGTGGAACACCACTGGTATCAGGGAATGGGCTAGATGTTGCACTGCTAACAACCACAGATATAAAATAGTCAGAAAGGAAAATGGAAATCAGAGAACAGACAGAAGAGGTAAAACCATAGACTCTGTCTAAAGCCTTAGAGATATCAATGTTGACAAAAAAGGATTCCGTATAGTTCTTCAGAGAAGATGACCATATATGAGTCAGATAGGACAGGAGGTCACCAGTAGATCTTGCTTTTTTGAATCTGTCATGGTGATTGGAGATAAGGGATATAGATTCAAAGAGTTTCAAGATATGAGAATTGGGCAGAATTTCAAAAACTTTACGCGATTGAAGACATTAGGGCAATAGGTCGGTAGTTTGAAGGAAAAACGTGGTCATCCTTCTTAGGAACAGGGCACTCTAGAACATACTTCCAAGATGAAGGATAGACACTGGTTAAGAGAATGAGGTGAAAAAGACGGCAAAGCACGGGAGCCAGTTCATCTGCAAACTCCTTAAGGAACGTTGCAGGGATATCATCAGGACCAGGTGCCTTGTTCGATTTTAGAGAGGGGAGATCCTTATGAAGTTTGTGTGAAGAAAGGATAAGGGAGGGCATAGGGTTAAAGAGGGGTAAAGATTTAGGGGCAGGTGAGCTGAGATTGTTTATGGAAGAGATGACATAAAAGTCAGAGCCAAAAATGTGGCTTTGTCTGTGGAATAGTAAGCTAAAATACCATCATAACAAATGAGAAGGAAAAAGCTTGAGTTACAGAGGCTTTTCGAGAGATTTTTGGCTAAGGACCTAAAACTTCTATCAGTGTGAGAGGAGTTAAGGTTATTAACTTTCCTTCTTATAAAGGAAGATTTAGACCTTCAAATCTGAGCAGTACAGTGATTACTAGCCCCAATAAAAGCAGATGAGTTAAATCAGAAGAAGAGGCTTGGTGCAACCGGTGTGCCCGATTTCTGGCCTGAATAGCAGGCACGATCAACCAAGGATTAGGGAAATAAATAGTTTTCACAGAGGAGAGGATGAATGCCTCCATTCTCGAGATTATGATCTCAGTAACTTTTAGGGTTACATGATCAGGGTTGTGGGACCGAAAGCAGTAGTCATCCCATGGGAAGTCAAAGAGGAAGTTATGCAAATCTTCACGTTGTGTGTGATCAAAGTGCCTCAGGTGGTGCTGAATAGGAGGAAGTGATGGAAGGGGAGCAAAAATGGAAGAGACTGAAATCGAAGAGTGGTCAGATTTACCAGGTGGGGAAAGCACGAATATAAATAGCTTAAGGGGTTAGAAGTAAGAAATAGGACAAGAGTGTTGGCTGCATGCTTGTCTTGATCGAAAACAAGACTAGGATGTTTGATCATTTTCTCCAGATCATGAGTAATAGAGAAAGCAAGGGCCTCACTTCCTCCCACATTAGTGTGAGATGAATTAATTTGCTCACTGCGGTGTACCTGAGAAGATAGTAAGGACTCATAGCAAGAGGACAAATATTTAAAGAAAGATACAAAGTCAGTGGAGTTTGGAGAATGGTAGCAGAAGCAAAGGAATATAGTGGTAGTAGAGGGATATATTTTCTGTCAGAGAACATCAAAGCTAGGAGTCTCAAGGGCCATGAGCCTTGCTATAGAAGTGTTAGGGTTGTAGAAGGAAAAGACCCCTCCTTTGGAACGAAAACGAGAGTACAGGTTATAGTGAGAGATTTGAAATGGGTCCATGGGAGTAGGGCTAAACAGCTCGGTTTTAGAGAGGAGAAAGCTAGGGAGGGATGTACCCAAGTGCTGCTCCACAGACGAAAGATTAGAGTTCAGAGCACGAATGTTAGAAAAGTGAGGAGTGAAAGAAGCAGATCTATCAGGAGGTGCAAGGTTCAGGCCAGAACCATGTGATTCACATTATATAGGTAATATACAAAAAGTCTTTCAGAATTTAATGTAACTCCATACATTTCATTGGTAGAACCATTTCCTTAGCTAATAGAAGTTTTCATTCCACCCATGGGTATCAGAAAAGCAGAAGATATTAATACTGTTACAGTCCTTTTTCATCATAAATTAGTTTCCTTTAAACCAAATAGAAATAGTGTCAATCCATCTTTTAAAAAGAACATTCCTATCAAATCCAAGTTGGTTCACAACAGAGGGAGTAATCCAAAATATATTGTTGGAGTGTATGCTACACCATGCAAAAGTTGCAATGAGAGTTATTTTGGAGAGACAGGTAGAAGTTTAGAAGTTGGGATAGAACATAAGTGCAATGTTGGAGTCTATGTAATACCATACAAAAGTTGCAATGAGAGTTTTCTGGAGAGACAGGTAGATGTTTAGAAATTAGGATAGAACATGAGTGTAATGTTGGAGTGCATGTTATACCATGCAAGAGTTGCAATGAGAGTTTTTTTTGGAAAGACAGGTAGATGTTTAGAAGTTAGGATGGAACATAAATGTAATATTGGAGTGTATACTATACCATGCAAAAGTTGCAGTGAGAGTTGTATTGGAGAAAACAGTAGAATTTTAAAAGTTGGAATAGAAAAACATAAAAGGGCTTGTTACTTAAAAAAAATTAACATTATTAGCAAGGACCAATGAGATCTTAACCATATGATATATTGGGATAAGTTAAAATTGATATACAAAGATAAAAATGTAGGAAAAATAATTAATTTAAATTTATTTGATAGAAATAAAGCTTTTTAATCAAAGGGATACCTGCATTAATCTATTGATTAATGAGTTTCTAAATAATATTCTAAAAACTTTTAACATTACTCTTACTACTCGAGTTTTTTCCCTTCCTACTGTACACTTTAATTTTAGAGGTGTAACACCTTGACAGGCAAGAAAATTGCCCTCATTAATAAAGGCCCGGGAACGGAGGAAGCATTAAGACGAAGAAAGAGTAAAAGTTTAAGGACAAAGCAGAGATAAAGGTAATGATATACAATAGGAAAAGGACAGGCTGAAAGAATACAAAGTACTGTGGACCTAGAGATATGGCAAGATTAGACCCTGAGATGACGATTGATCCGTTTTTTTTGAGGGAAGATAGGTTGTAAGAATTAGGAAGGACAGAAGGAGGAAGAGAGTTCCAGAGTCTTGAGGTAGATGGGAAGAAGCACTTGCTGTACTATACAATCCACAAGCTACAAATCTCCACACAATACTTGTAAAACGAGGCCGCTTGGCGAGTGCTACGCAGCTTCTGCAATGAAGGAGGTATGCAACTCACCAACTCATCAGAACAGCAATGGAAGTAGCAGCGATAGAAAAGAGAAAGGGATGATACTTTACGGCAAAAAGAAGGAGAATCCAGATTAAAACTAAGAGAAGGGTCATTAATGAGTCTGATTGCCTTAGATTGAACCCTATCATGGAGATAAGTATATGAAGAAGCACCCCAGAAGTGAGAGCACTATTCTAAGCAAGATCAGATAAGATTTTTATAGATTTTAAGTAATTGTAAAGAGGAAAAGGTAATGATGGAAATGATAAAGAACTCCCAGTTTATAGGATGAAGATTTAGAAATTAGGATTAGGTGATTTCTCCGAGACAAGTTAGAGGCTATCTGGAATTCTTATATGTAACTAGAATTAAGAGGGTAAATTTTGTTAGTTTTGAAGACAATAGGGTTATCAGGAGGAGAAGAAGATAAAGAGATAGCCAAGAACTGTGTCTTGGAGCATTAAATTTAACTAAATTTTGGGTGTCCCACTCAGATACCCTCTGCAAATCGAAGATGAGAGTAGAAGAAAGAGTGATACGAGACTTATTACAAGTAGCAGATGAAGATTGCGAAGAATAGAAAGAGGAATAATTAAAGGTAGAATCATTGGCAAAGGTGTGAAGAAGAGAGGAGGATGGGGACTGAAGAAGATCATTGATGAAGAAAAGAAAAAAAGTAGGTGAAAGAACAGAGCCCCGTGGAGTACCAATGGTAACAGGGAATGAGGTAGATGTTTTGCCGTCAACCACCACAGATGTAAAAACGTCAGATAGAATACTAGAAATCAGAGAACAGAGAGAAGGGGTAAAGCCATATGCCGATAATTTGGCCAACAGAGGCTTTTGCCAGGCTTTGTCAAAAGCCTTAGGGATATCAAGGGCGACGACAATGGATTCCTAATAGTTCCTCAGAGAAGATGACCATACATAAGAAATATAGAACAGGTCACCTGTGGATCTTGCTTTGTGGAAGCTTTACTGGTGATCCGAGATAAGGGAGTTGGATTCAAGGTCAAGAAGTTAGAATTGAGCAAAGTTTCAGAAACTTTAAGCGATAGAAGAGGTTAGGGCAATAAGTCGATAGTTTGAAGGAATAGAGTGGTCACCCTTCCTAGGAACAGTTTGCACGAGAGCTTGCTTCCTAGATGAAGGATAGATACTGGTTGAGAGAGTGAGGAGAAAAGGACGCCAAAGCACATGAGCCAGTTCATCTGCAAACTTCTTAAGGAACCTTGCAGGGGTAACATCGGGACCAGATACCTTGTTCGTCTTTAGCGAGTACAGAACCTTATGAAGTTGCGTTAAGAAAGGATAAGGGAAGGCATAAGGTAAGAGAGGGGTAAAGACTGAGGGACAGGTGCGCTAAAATCGTTTACTAAAGAGTTGACAGGAAAATGAGAGCAATAGAGAGTGGCTTTGTTGGTGGGAGAGCAAGCTAAAGAACCATCATGGCAAATATCAATCACTGATATTCACTTAATAGCAAAAACATAAATTTAGAAGGCAAGGGTTTTTAAACAAACAGCAGTCTTTTTCTTCATCTCTATATTCTTCGTAAAACAATACAATCTTATAAACAAAATAAAGCATTCTAACATTTAACAAAAGCAGTCTTTGTTTTACATCAGTAAATCATAAATATTATTTTCATAATTTTCCTAATTAACTACTAAAGTATAAATAATTACCTAATAAATTATTACTATGAATAAAGTGCAAAAATTTATATGTGAAATAATTTAGGAACATTTAAAGGCCTGCAAACTAAAGAAAGCGGATGCCAGCTGATGCTTAATTGAGGCGTTACTAAACTAAAATAACTTTGCATGATTGTAAATATTATATTTGACATACTCCCCACCACAAGGGACGAAAAGTACCTTATCTTCACAAGTTTATGATCCACAGTCTCATTAATAGCACTATTGTTATCACTATCTAGAATACTGAACTTGGGATCTGATAGATTACTAGGACCATTAAACCAAAAGTTATTGTTTACTAGTTTTTCTGCTAATAGACCTCTGGTCATCAAATCAGCTGGATTATCTAATCCACTACAGTGGTACCAGTGACTGGGAGGTGTCAACTGCTGAATCTCTCTTACTCTGTTATTAACATACACATCCTTTATCACTGAATTACTCTTTATCCACCCTAAAGTAATATGTGGAATCTGTCCAACATGCAATTTTAGGTTTGATCTTAAAATCTAGAGCATTTTCAACAAATCTTACTAATATAGCACAAAGTAATGCTCCCATTAGCTCCAATTTAGGAAGGGTAAGTTTTTTAATTGGAGCCACTCTAGTTTTAGACATGACCAGTGAAGATTGACAGCTATCGTCAAGACAAACTCTTAAGCATACGCATGCCCCAAAACCCTTTTCAGAGGCATCTCCATATCCATGAATCTCTATATGTTCAATACTCTTCCAAGGTACATTGGTAAAATAACACCTATTTATAGCTAGTGAGCTTAGGTAGTTGGTACTATCTACCCATTTCTTAAATTTAACTTCCAAATCTTCTGGCAATTTATCATCCCAAGATACACCCAATTTCCAAATATCTTGAAATAAATTCTTGGCATACATGATAAATGGACTGATAAATCCACAAGGATCAAACACCTTAACTATTAAACTCAGAACTGTTCTTTTAGTATATGAAACTTCAAAATGAGAATCATAATTAAGACCACAATATGAAAATGTATCAGTGTGATTATACCACTTAAGACCCAATACAATATTAGCTTCATCATCCCTTAGGATTTGTATCTTATCACTAAACTTGGACGCCATCATTACACTATTAGATGAAAGTTTTTTTCAAGAGACATGTTAGCTTGAGCCATAATATCATATGCTGTGCTATACTTACTTGCTACCTCCTCTATGCTATCAGCTCCACTGAACCAATTATCTACATACATATCTCTTTTTAAATCTTGAATAATTTCACAATCAGAATATTTACTTAAATGACACTCAATAGTAGCATTAAGTATAAAGGGACGAGAGGTGTTTCCAAAAACAACTCTATTAAATCTCATATGTCTTACTCCATTTTTACCTGGCATCAAAAATCTATGGACATTCTTATCTTGACTGTTTACACTTATTTGTAAAAAAGCCTTAGTAATATCAGCAGTGACCACATATGGCCAACGCCTAAATCTAATCAGTATCTCCACCAAATCTGGATTAAGTGAGGGACCTGTTAACATGCAGTTATTTAGGGAGATTCCATATGGTCCCTTAGCGGAGGCATAAAAAACTGGACGTACCTTTGTACTACTATTATTTAATCTAACAACAGGACTGTGGGGCATGTAATAAATGGGTCCAGGTGGCAATACCTCCCCTATGGGGACCTCTTCAATTATTCCCAGAGACTCATACTCATCAAAAACCTTCATATACTCAGCCTCTAAGTTTTTATCCTTATCTAATTTAACTAAAAGTCTATTTAATCTTTTCATAGCTTGATATTCATTACTCATCAATAAGTCTTTAACACTGTTATCCTTCCAAGGTAACTGAACTTCATACCTGCCATTTACAAACTTTATTTTATCCTTAAATTCATTAACAACTTTATCTCCAATATCCTCTTTATATTCTTTACTAGTAATTCCAACAATTTCTAGATCCCAAAATTTTGAAACATCAGTATCAGATACCTCAGATATACATAAAAGCTGGGAAGAGGGAGACATAAAATCAGATGTTGAAGACATACCTGAAATTAAGCATTTTCCAATATTTCCAGACAAAACCCAACCAAATACAGATTTCATGGCAATAGTTTCTCCTATCTGCTCAGCATCCTTTGGGGTTATGAGGCTCCAGTAGTAATCCAAACCAATAAGAATATCTTATTCTAAGGAGAAGTATCATTAAAATCATTTGCTAAATTTAAATGACGGAAAGCATCTAGAATATGGGTTGGTACTACTGGTCTTACTAGTGGGTTACAAATCTTTGGAATACCTGTAGCAAAAATGGAAACAATTTTACCTTTATCATCTAAAACCTGTAATTTGTATACATTACTTTGTATATCCCTACTAGAGGCATGGCCACCAAAACTACTATAAGGGGCTTCAGTTCTGGTGACCCAATCAGGTTTGCATTTATTTACACATTTATTGCTAACATAGGTACGATCACAGCCACTGTTAAAGAGCAGCTTAGCAGTGATAATGTCCCCCTTGTTATTTACTACCTTTACCTTAGCTGTTTGTAACACAGTCTTATTACTATAGTGACCTGACCACATTGCAATTGCAGAGGGCCCACTTGGGTTATCATTTGCTACCAGTGTATTTGCTTGGGGGACTACTGGTTCATGAAACTTAATGCCACACATGGTCACATTATGATTACCATTACACTTGGCACATTTGACCTTACACCTTCTAGAAATATGGCCACTATTTAAACATTTAAAACAAATACCTAATTCTCTCATTTTATCAAACCTCTGTTGACCATCCAATGCTAAGAATTTAAAACATCTTTCAGATCTATGATTTTTCTTATCACAAAAAACACAACTTAAGTTTTCTGTTGGAGAAATTGCCTGTAATGCAGAGGCTGTGAACAACTTTTCTTTATTTTCTTTACTAAAAACTTTCTTTTTCTCCTCATTCTTAGCATTAGGCCTAGGAGCTGGGGTATGGCTCTTATACATTTCACTTCTTTCAAGAACTTCAAATTCCTTTTTGAGCCATTTTAACAACCAATCAAGATCACTTTCATGCCCACCACAATTTCTTGACCAAAGTAATCTCAACTCAGTTGGAAACCTATGCACAATTATGGGAGCCAAGAGAACTTCACATTGCTTGCCTGTAATACCTAGGGCATCCAAACTTCTTGTATGCTTTATCACCTCATCACGAAGTCTCCACAACTGGGTAATATAATTCTTACCTTGCTCTGTTGGTACTTGCAGAGAAAGAAGAGCCTGAACATGTGCATGAATAATGCATTCAGGTTTTCCAAATCTCTCCTTAAGTAGATCGACGACTGTCTTATAGCTGGCACTAGTGTGTGGTACTCCTTCCACCACATCCTTAGCAGGACCGTCTAACAATGACAACATATATGTTAACTTGCTAATAGTAGGCAGATCTGTATCATCTATATGAGAGGAAAATTGATCCCAAAAACTCTGCCACTGGGTAATTTCACCATTAAATCTAGGTAATTCTAATTTAGGAAATTTTGCATGAATTAAGGACGTTCCAGAAACTGTAGAATCATTGTCATTATCACATACTGAAATTTCTTTAAGTCTATTGGCACACTGCAACCTGGTATGCCTAGCCTTCTGTCTAGCTGCATCTGCCTGGTCTAGATAACTGTCTAATCGATCAGAATCTATTTCTAATTCAATTTGATTTTGCACTTCTTCTAGTTTCATAAGTCTTTTATCACATTCATCTAGGGCTTCTACTAACTCACTAGAGGTAGGTGGTGGATCCCTGGCTAGTAAACTATCTATTTTCTTGCTAACTCTAGTCAACCACCCATCTGCTGCTGCCTTAGCCTTCTTAAGCTGCTCCATTATCTATCTTCTAGTGGATGACAGCTGCTAAAATATTACTAATAGTTCTTACCGGATACTAAAGAATTCCCGGGTCTGGGCACCATAATATCAATTACTGATATTCACTTAATAGCAAAAACATAAATTTAGAAGGCAAGGGTTTTTAAACAAACAGCAGCCTTTTTCTTCATCTCTATATTCTTCGTAAAACAATACAATCTTATAAACAAAATAAAGTATTCTAACATTTAACAAAAACAGTCTTTCTTTTACATCAGTAAATCATAAATATTATTTTAATAATTTTCCTAATTAACTACTAAAGTATAAATAATTACCTAATAAATTATTACTATGAATAAAGTGCAAAAAATCATATGTGAAATAATTTAGGAACATTTAAAGGCCTGCAAACTAAAGAAAACGGATGCCAGCTGATGCTTAAATGAGGCGTAACTAAACTAAAATAAATAACTTTGCATGATTATAAATATTATATTTGA
>JAXCGZ010005900.1:70000-72500 GCA_037179515.1 Halocaridina rubra | reverse complement strand
ATAAAGAGATAGATTGGATAAATCTTGACCCACACAGTGGTGAGGACTCATTCGGGGCAAGATTCCCAGATGGCATACAAGGGAATTTCCTACACCAACATGTAATGGAACCAACGAGGGCCAGGGGTGGGGATGAGCCATCACCACTTGATCTAGTATTCACAGATAATGTGTTGGATATTGAAAATATTGAGTATGAACCATCAACTGGAAAGAGAGACCACTGTTTGATGTTGATGGAATATATCATTGAAGATATTCTTTTAGAGTAGAGGCACTGAGGACATGAGGAGGAACTATCCGAAAGGAGATTACATCAAAATGAATGAGCTTTTTGCATTATTGACTGGAGAACCTTATTTTACAACAAATCTGGACAAGAAATGTATGACATCTTTTGTGAGAAATATGGAAAGATAGTAGATTGCTGCATACCTTTCACCAAAGTAGGTGTAATTCATGCCAGAGAGAAATGGTTCGATAATGAGTGTAAAAGTGCTAAGGAGTAGAGAGACAAATGCTGGAAAAGGTATGGGAGGAAAAAAAACATAAATGCCTGGCAAACCTACAAAAGAGCAAGAAATGACTACCTAAGTAAAAGAAGAGAGGCAGAGAGAGACTATGAGAGGGACATCACCAGGAAGGCTAAAGAAAATCCCAAGCTTTTCCACAGCTTTTTCAGAGGAAAACTGAAGGTAAAATAACAGGTTTTAAGACTAAAGAGAGCAGATGGAAGCATCACTGAGACGGATGAAGAGCTCTGCAAAGAATTGAACAAGGAGTTTCAGTCAGTATTTACAGTAGAAAATACTCCACCCCCTCTGATTGTAGAGATAGAAGCTCAAGGGCCGGTATTAGAGAACATCAACCTTACAGCCACAGAGGTATGCAAAGCGCTGATGGAGTTAGATGTCCATAAAGCTACAGGTCCTGATGACATATGCCCTCATGTACTTAAAAAATGCGCAAACTCTATATCAGTGGCACTATCATATTTAAAAAGTCACTGGAGTCAGGGGAGATTCCAAGATGCTGGAAACAAGCAAACGTGATACCTATCTTCAAAAAGGGAAAGAGGGATACGGCTTTGAACTATAGACCAGTTTCCTTGACCAGCATAGTTTGCAAAGTTATGGAGAAACTACTAAGGAAACAAATCTCTCTTCACTTGAAATCCTTCAACTTTATGTCAGTAAGGCAACATGGCTTCAAAGAAGGTAGATCAACAGTAGCAAACTTATTAGAATTTTATGATGAGGTAAGCCGAATCTTACAGGAAAGAGAGGGGTGGTCAGATTGCATATTCCTAGACTTCCAGAAAGCATTTAACACTGTTCCACTTGGGAGACTTATTAGGAAGCTGCAAGCAATGTCTAGAATAGGTGGAAATGTCTTGGAATGGATAAAAACTTACTTAGAAGGAAGGGAACAGAGGGTTAGAGTAAGACACTCAGTGTCTGAAAGGAGAAGAGATAGTAGTGGACTTCTACAGGGTTTAGTTTTAGGGCCACTTTTGTTCCTTGTATATGTAAATGACCTACCAGAGTCTGTAAATTCATTCATGAATATGTTTGCAGATGATGCAAAGATTGTGAAGAAAGTAGGAAACGAGAACAATGGTAGAGAACTTCAAGAGGATCTAAATAGTCTGCATGAGTGGTCAGAAAAGTGGCTAATGAAATTCAATACTTCAAAATGTAAGGTAATGAGAATGGGTTCAAGTGCAAGAATGCCCAAGCTTGGCTACACGGTGGTTGGAGTACAACTTGAAGAGACAGAAAATGAGAGAGATCTAGGAGTAAACATACTGGCAGATTTGTCTCCAGAAATACATATAAATGGCATAGTAAGGGCAGCATATGCATTCTTATCAAATGTAAGGGTAGCCTTCAGGCACATGGACAAGCTAATGTTCAGAAATATTTATGTAAGCTATGTGAGGCCACAACTCGAATATGCAGCCCCCTTTTGGAATCCACACCTGAAAAAGCACATAGCTAAGCTTGAAAAAGTTCAAAGACATGCCACGAAACTGGTGCCAGAAATACGCAATCTCAGTTATGATGAGAGGCTGAAGGACTTAGACTTACCATCACTCGATGCTAGAAGATTGAGGGGGGATATGGTGACAGTGTTTAAATTCCTTCATAGTTATGACAGAGTGGATAGGGATCGATATTTTGATATGGTTGGCTCTAGAACTAGAGATCATAGTTTGAGGCGTTGTAAGAAAACTTCTTTGCAGGATGTAAATAAATACTTTTTTCAGTGTAAGAATAGTTGATAATTGGAATTCGCTAAGCGAGGGGGTAGTTAATGCTATCTCAATCCATAGTTTTAAGGACAGGTATAATATGTATCACTAAGTAGAAAATGGAACCAATCAGGAGACGGGAAGATATGAGCTTTGGGCTCTTTCCCGTAAGCACAATTAGGTAATCACACCTACAGGTCCTGATGATATATCCCCTCATGTACTTAAAAAATGCATAAACCCAAT
>JAXCGZ010005900.1:57500-65000 GCA_037179515.1 Halocaridina rubra | reverse complement strand
AAGAGAGAGAAAATCCAGATTAGAAGTAAGAGAAGGATCATTAATGAGTCTGACTGCCTTAGATTCAACCCTATCAAGGAGATAAGTATAAGAAGAAGCACTCCAGATATGTGAGCAGTATTCTAAGCAGGGACGGATAAGACCTTTATAAATGGATGAAGATTTAAAAATTTGGATTATGTGATTCCTCCAAGACAAGTTAGAGACTACATGGATTCCTAATATGTTGATAGAATTGTTAATTGCAATAGCATTGTTTCCAGAAACCTTCTTGAATCCGCTTTTCTACAGTTCACACTCAATTGACAAATTAATTTAAGTCCCGGTCATTATTCCTTTGACCAAATTTTATCTCACTTCTATGAAAAAAAGTATATTTACCATACAAAATTAAAGAGATTATAGATAATTCAGGTTAGATTAATCACACTCCGAAATCCTTGTAAAATCATTACTTTAATTATTCTCTGTCCTTACTGTTGTATTATTCTATTTATTGTTTTTAGTTTCAAGGCCTTCTTTATGAGTTGATTTTAATGTTTTAGTTAGTTGACCTGAAAATCGATTCAAATACAGTCTGGGAGATCTCAGCACTTCGTGTCATATTTCTTTCGTAGTTAACCTCTGTTCATCTGCGTGTCACGTGTTTATATTTTCGTAATATTTAGACATATACGACGATGCGCACACACACACACACACACACACACACACACACACACACACACACACACACACACACACATATATATATATATATATATATATATATATATATATATATATATATATATATATATATATATATATATATATATATATATATATATATATATATATATATATATATATATATATATATATATATATATATATATATATATATATATATATATATATATATATATATATATATATATATATATATATATATATATATATATATATATATATATATGTATATATATATATATGTATATATATATATGTATATATATATATATGTATATATATATATATATATATATATATATATATATATATATATATATATATATATATATATATATATATATATATATATATATATATATATATATATATATATATATATATATATATATACATACATACATACATACATACATACATGCTCGCATAAATACTGGGTCAGAGAGCATTATAATAACTGTTGTATGCAACCCACCAAGGAACCAAAATAGGCTTGAAGTTTATGAGGAAAGTCATATAGGTACTATTGAAGTCATAAACTCAGTTGTTAACATGGCACGGGAAAAAAAATGTAGGATTTTGATTATGGGAGACTTTAATCATAAAGAGATAGATTGGATAAATCTTGACCCACACAGTGGTGAGGACTCATTCGGGGCAAGATTCCTAGATTGCGTACAAGGGAATTTCCTACACCAACATGTAATGGAACCAACAAGGGCCAGGGGTGGGGATGAGCCATCACTACTTGATCTAGTGTTCACAGATAATGTGTTGGATATTGAAAATATTGAGTATGAACCACCAATTGGAAAGAGTGACCACTGTGTGTTGTTGATGGAGTATATCATTGAAGATATTCTTCCTGAGGGTAGAGGCACTGAGGACATGAGGAGGAACTATCGGAAAGGAGATTACATCAAAATGAATGAGCTTTTTGCAGTTATTGACTGGAGAACCTTATTTTACAACAAATCTGTACAAGAAATGTATGACATCTTTTGTGAGAAATATGGGAAGATAGTAGATTGCTGCATACCTGTCACCAAAGTAGGTGTAATTCATGCCAGAGAGAAATGGTTCGATAATGGGTGTAAAAGAGCTAAGGAGTGGAGAGACATATGCTGGAAAAGGTATAGGAGGAGAAAAAACATAAATGCCTGGCAAACCTACAAAAGAGCAAGAAATGACTACCTAAGTAAAAGGAGAGAGGCAGAGAGAGACTATGAGAGGGACATCACCAGGAAGGCTAAAGAAAATCCCAAGCTTTTCCACAGCTTTATCAGAGGAAAACTGAAGGTAAAAGAACAGGTTTTAAGGCTAAAGAGAGCAGATGGAAGCATCACTGAGATGGATGAAGAGCTCTGCAAAGAATTGAACAAGGAGTTTCAGTCAGTATTTACAGTAGAAAATACCCCACCCCCTCAGATTGCAGTGATAGAAGCTCAAGGGCCGGTATTAGAGAACATCAACCTTACAGCCACAGAGGTATGCAAAGCGCTGATGGATTTAGATGTTCATAAAGCTACAGGTCCTGATGACATATCCCCTCATGTGCTTAAAAAATGCGCAAACACAATATCAGTGGCACTAAGTATCATATTTAAGGAGTCACTGGAGTCGGGGGAGATTCCAAGATGCTGGAAACAAGCAAATGTGATACCTATCTTCAAAAAGGGAAGGAGGGATACGGCTCTAAACTATAGACCAGTTTCCTTGACCAGCATAGTTTGCAAAGTTATGGAGAAACTACTAAGGAAACATATCTCTCTTCACTTGGAATCCTTCAACTTTTTGTCAGTGAGGCAACATGGCTTCAGAGAAGGTAGATCAACAGTAACAAACTTATTAGAATTTTATGATGAGGTAAGCCAAATCTTACAGGAAAGAGAGGGCTGGGCAGACTGCATATTCCTAGACTTCCAGAAAGCGTTTGATAGTGTTCCACATGGGAGACTTATTAGGAAGCTGCAATCAATGGCTAGAATAGGTGGGAATGTTTTGGAATGGATAAAAACTTACTTAGAAGGAAGGGAACAGAGGGTTAGAGTAAGACACTCAGTGTCTGAATGGAGAAGAGTTAGTAGTGGAGTTCCACAGGGTTCAGTTTTAGGGCCACTTTTGTTCCTTGTATATGTAAATGACCTACCAGAGTCTGTAAATTCATTCATGAATATGTTTGCAGATGATGCAAAGATTGTGAAGAAAGTAAAAAACGAGAACAATGGTAGAGAACTTCAGGAGGATCTAAATAATCTGCATGAGTGGTCAGAAAAGTGGCTAATGAAATTCAATTCTTCAAAATGTAAGGTAATGAGAATGGGTACAAGTGCAAGAAGGCCCAAGCTTCACTACTCGGTGGTTGGAGTACAACTTGAGGAGACAGAAAATGAGAGAGATCTAGGAGTAAAGATACTGGCAGATTTGTCTCCAGAAATACATATAAATGGCATAGTAAGGGCAGCATATGCATTCTTATCAAATGTAAGGGTAGCCTTCAGGCACATGGACAAGGAAATGTTCAGAAATATTTATGTAACCTATGTGAGGCCAAAACTCGAATATGCAGACCCCTTTTGGAATCTGCACTTGAAAAAGCACATAGCTAAGCTTGAAAAAGTTCAAAGACATGCCACGAAACTGGTGCCAGAAATACGCAATCTCAGTTATGATGAGAGGCTGAGGGAATTAGACTTACCATCACTCGAAGCTAGAAGAGTGAGGGGGGATATGGTGACAGTCATTAAATTCCTTCATGGTTATGATAGAGTGGATAGGGATCGATATTTTGATATGGCTGGCTGTAGAACTAGAGGTCATAGTTTGAAGCTTCGTAAGAAAACTTCTTTGCAGGATGGTATCACTAAGTATAAAATGGAACCGATCAGGAGACGGAAAGATACGAGCTTTGGGCTCTTTCCCGTAAACACAATTAGGTAATCACATACATACATACATACATACATACATATATATATATATATATATATATATATATATATATATATATATATATATATATATATATATATATATATATATATATATATATATATATAGATATATATATATATAGATATATATATATATATAGATATATATATATATATATATATATATATATATATATATATAGATATATATATATATATATATATATATATATATATATATATATATATATATATATATATATATATATATATATATATATATATATATATATATATATATATATATATATATATATATATATATATATATATATATATATATATATATATATATATATATATATATATATACACACAAAATAAACTGTTATATCACAGTACAATATGAAGCAGAAAAGGTCCATAAATAAAACACAAAGAGAAGCGAATATGTTCTATATATTACGACTGGACTCCAGTCCTCTTCAGGTACCTGAATAGGGCTAGAGTCCATCAATACGAAAAATAAAAAAGAATCAGTTCGTTTCTTCAGCATAAAAAGACAGGGATAAGAAATGAAAATAATATGATGTAATTTACCTGCAAAAATATCAAAGAATAAGAATTAAAGAGTTTTTGCTGATGACACTTTCCTGGAAAACGTAATTTGTCTCATCTGGAAGCAGAATTTATTAACCATAGTGTTTTTTTTTCAAGTGATCTGTTTTCGGGGAAGTATGTTGAAAAACCTGATGGAAAAGGAAGGGACGCTCTCTCTCTCTGCTTGCTCTTCAAAGGAGATATGTGATGATTGATGTGTTGGAGCTTGTGTCAAAAGTACTGTGCATTCCTTTCTGATACAAAACAATTTATTTAAATATCATGAGATGTTTATACTCATATATTTCATCCGAATCTTCACAAGCACACTTAAATATCAACTTTTTTTTATTCAAGTAATCTGTTTTCGGTAAACTATGTTTAAAATCTAGATGATGAAAATTGAACTTCAATAGTTCGTCTACCAAGGCTAAAGGGACTTCATGTTCAGGATCAATCCTGGCAAAGAGACACGCACCTCAATGGGAGAAGCTCCTCCTACACACTCTGCAAGGGAAAGATCTGATGCATGATGGCTTAGAGCCTTTTGCAATATATACATTACTTTCTGATGCAAAACCATTATGGTGAGCATCAATGGATAATCCCATTCCATATATTTCAGCCTTATCCTTGGAAAAGCACCAAGGAGTTATTCTCATTAAACAGTCTCTGTTCAAGACCTTCCTGTAAAAAGATACTTTGGTCCCATTTTTTATTTTTTCAAATGAACTGTTCTCCACAAAGTATGATTAAATGCCTGACGAGGTAGGTTGACTTTTGAAAGCTCGTTTGTCATGGCAGTCGAGAATTCACATTGAAGGTAATATTGGCGAAAAGACCTGTGCCTCAGTGGGAAAAGATCTATTTATATTTATGCTCGAACAATAGAAATAGACACACGAACGATGATGCAAAGGGTTTAACGTGCGAAATTGTAATAGAAGACCTTAACCATTTTATGTTGTGGTCTACAGGTTACAACAAATTGAAAACCAAAGAACCCTTGCTCCAAGATTACCAAATAGGATAGTTACTATTTGTAATTGGCAAAAGGGAAAAACAAAGGAAATTTTTTTTATAAATGTTGAAGATAAACCATAAGACACCACAATAAGAACAATAAGTACGCATTTTAAAAAGAAGCGCCGTTGTAAAGTCCTTGCTTCTCAACCTGAGCCTGAACCTGAACCTGGCAGGTTTTAAAGGAGGCATACGAAGCATGGTGTCTTGCAGCCTTGTGTAAAATATATTGTACACTCCACTTCGATGCAAATATCATTAAGTATACAGATATCTCGGTCAATCTGGAAGTGTACCTTCTTAACTATTGTATTTCTTTTTAATAATTTGCTTTCAATGGATTTTTTTTAAAATATCTAACGATGAAGGTTGATCATCTTAGCCCATATACTAAGGCAGAAATGACTAAATTTTGAAGATTATTTCTCTCAATGAGACTCGTATCTCAATAGAAGATGCTCTCTTCTACACAATCTACAAAGAAGATACATGGAACATGGTGTCTTGGAACCATATTTTACATATATGTTCCTTTTTGATGTAAGCCTTTGTTATTATGCAGAGATATTTCCATTTTAAAGTATTCCATCCTATTCCTTTGTAAATCATCAAGAAAAAACTCGACATACAAAGTCTTTGTTGAAGACACTCTCCTGGAAGAAGATACTTTGGACCCTATAAAAGAGAAACTTCATAGCCACTGTCTTTTTTCAAGTGAATTATATTGGCAAATAATGTTCAAAAGCCTGATGCTGAAGGTGGACCTTCTGCAGTTCGTATACCAAGGTAGAAGAGACTTCATGATGAAGAACTTTCAGTTGGAGAAACCTGTAATTTAATGACAGAAGGTGTCTATACAATTTTTAAATAACATATTTGAGGCATGGTGACTTAAAACCATGGGTATAATATGCATGTCTCTCTGATGCAAAACTTTTACGACAGTATCCAGAGATACTTCCATTGTCATATATTTCATCTTTATCCTTGAAAAGGCAATAAGGAATACTAAGAAATAGCTTCTCTGTTGAAGACACTCTAATGCAAGATATAAATTGGCACCTCCAGAAGTGGAACTTCTTAAGCGCATTTGCGACAGATCTGTTTTAGTCAAGGCATGTTTACAAAGCTGGCAGTCAAAACTTACCTTTGAACGCTTGAATAATAAGGCAGGAGAATCTTTATATTGAAGATTAGTTTTGGTGAAGTGTCCTCTACCTCAATGGGAGAAAATCTCTTTGTACTCTTTACAAAGGAGATACTTGAAGCATAGTCTCTTGGATCTTTATGTGAAATATACTGATGCACAATATAATGTGAAGGAATCAGAGATATATTCATTCTTACATATTTCTTCCCAATCCTTGGAAAAGCATGAATGAATAACGAGAACATAAGTCTTTTTTTTTTATAAGACACTTCTGGAAAAAGAAGCTTTGGACCCTCTGAAACCCTTTCCCCATCGTTTTATTGCAAGCGTATGTTTATGGGAGTGAACACACTTCACTTTTCCCTTCCAAATTTCATTAGTAGCTTTCTTTCGCAGAAGAGTAAAATAACTTTTAAAAAGGTAACATCATGAAATTGACTGCAAGTGTAAAGAGGGCAAGAATGAGGTTTGGAAGTAGGAGTATTATGAACATAGATAGTAAATATAGTGTGTTCATTCCTTAATCAGCCAGTTAGCGGAGATGTTTTCCTCTGTTCTAATATCGTAGATGAAAATTTTTTTAGCTCCTTACACACACTTATGAATTGTCAAATGCATTGTAGATTTAAATTCCGATCAGGTGCAAATATATGTTTAATGATTTCACATAGATAATGTGTTTATTTGTTCATATATGTATGTATGTGTGCATATATATATATATATATATATATATATATATATATATATATATATATATATATATATATATATATATATATATATATATATATATATATGAATCATTTTTTACCCCGACCGTATCTCGAACCTAGGACTTATGATTACTAAGTCAAGGCGCTACCACTACACCACAGAAGGTTAAAAGGAATCCAACCTTATAGCTTATATCTGCTATACTTAGGAATGAACGCATTCTAACTGAATGCCACTATATTCATATTACAGATTCCCCAACCTCACTCGTGGCTTCATTTTAGCATTTAATTCAATTCCCAATCTCAATCGGGCCATGAAATAACCAAATAACACATTATATAT
>JAXCGZ010005900.1:50000-55000 GCA_037179515.1 Halocaridina rubra | reverse complement strand
ATGTATGTATGTATGTATGTATGTAATTACCTAACTGTGCTTACGGGAAAGAGCCCTATGCTCGTAACTCACTGTCTCCTCGTCGATTCCATTTTTGTACTCGCTGGTATTTATCATATTTGTCCTTAAAACTATGAATTTATTTAGCATCAAATACCTCCTCGCTTAGTGTGTGTATGTACGTTTGTGTGTGTTGGTATGTCTTTTGGCAGCACGTTTTTCTCTATATATATCTTGTTGAATACGACTGCTGTTTTTGTCTTTGGAATTTTCTAATCATTATTTCAACCCTAATGAGAATGTAATACTAATAACTTTAAAAATTATATAAGAAAACTGCTAATGAAAAAACAGCGGTCATATACAACACGAGACAAATGCTGGAGTAGACTTTGGAGAAGAAAATGTACAAATGCTTGGCAAAATTATAAGAGTGTGTATGTATGTATGTAAGTAAAATCCTATTATAATTTCCTAATTCTGCTTACGGGAAAGAGCCCTATGCTCGTAACTCCCCATCTCCTGGTCGGTTCCATTTTTATACTCAGTGATACTTATTATATTTGTCGCTTAGCAAATTCCAATCATCAACTATTCTTACACTAAAAAAGTACTTCCTTAATTCCTGAAAATATATTTTCTTACGAAGCTTCAAACTATAACCTCTAGTTCTAGAGCCAGCCTTATAAAAATATCGACCCCTATGCACTCTGTGAAAACAATGAAGGGATTTAAAAACCATCTCCACATCCCCCATTGTCTTAGCTTCGAGTGATGGTAGGTCTAATTCTCTCAACCTCTCCCCATAACTGAGTTTGCATATATCTGGCACCAGTTTCGTGGCATGCCTTTGAGCTTTTTCCAACTCTCTTATATGCTTTTTCATGCGCGGATTCCAAATGGGGTGCTGCGTATTCAATCTATGACCTCACAGAAGTTCCATCATTATTTCTGAACATTTCCTTGTCCATGGTATGAAGGCTACCCTTAAATTTGCAAAGAAAACATATGCAGTTCTTACTTTGCCATTTATACGCATTTCCAGAGACAAATTTGCCCATAAGTTTACTCCTAGCCCTCTCTCATTCTCCATCTCCTGAGGTTCTGCACCTGCTATTGAGAATGCAAGTTTTACTTATACACATTCTCATTACCTTACATTCCGAAGTATTGAATTACATTAGCCAAACTATTCATGTCTTCCTGAAGATTTTTACCATTGTTCTTGTCAATTATGCTCTTCACAATCTTAGCATCATCTCAAACATATTCAAGAATGAATTTACAGACTCTGGTAGGTCATTCTCTTATACAAGGAACAAAATTGGTCCTAATACTGTACCCTGTGGAACCCCACTACTAACCCTTCTCAAGTCAGACACTGTGTGTCTGACTTCAGTTCTTTAACATAGCTGTGGAAAAGTTTGAGGTTTTCTTTAGCATTTCTGGCAATATGCTTTTCATAAGCTCTTTTCCTTTATTTCTTTTCTTAGGTAGTCGTTTCTTGCTAGTTTGTAAGTCTCCCAGGAATTTATATTTTTTCTCCTCTTATGCCTATTCCAGCATTTGTCTCTCTACTCCTTAGCTCGCTTACACTTATTGCTGAACCATTTTTCTCTGGCATGAATTATTCCTATTTTGGTGATGATACGCAATAAATAACTATCTTCTCATATTCCTCAAAAAATTTTTTTTTTACATTTCTTGTACAGATTTGTTGTTGAAGAATGTCATCCAGTCAATAACTGCAAAAAGAATTTTTGTTGTTGTTGTAATCTCCATTTGGATAGTTCCTCCTTGTGCCATTCTCAGTGCCCCAACTCTCAGGCAGAACATCTTCGCTAATATACTACATAAACAAAACACAGTGGTCACTTTTCCATTTTCTTAATGATTGTGACACCTGGCCAGCCAAGAAAATTGCCCTCATCAAGCCTGGGCACCAAGAAAACAATAAGCCAAGCAAAAAGTAGAATTTTAAGGACAAGGCATAAATAAGGGAATGATACACAATAGAACAATAGCAGGTTGCAAGAATAGTCTACGTATCGAAGATGCAGATATATGGCAGGATTAGGCCCTGAGATGATGATAGAGTTGCTTTTTGAAGGAAGATAGCTCATAAGAATTAGGAAAGACACTACGAGGAAGAGAGATCTAGAACCTGGAGGTGGATGGGAAGAAGCAGTCACTGCACTGAGCAACTCGTGAGCTACAGATCTCCACAGGGTACCTATGAGACGATGACGTTTGGCAAGTGTTACACGGCCTTGGCAATGGGGGAGAGATGCAACTTGAAAACTCATCAGAGCAGTGATGAAAGTAGTAGTGATAGAAAAGACAAAAGGATCATACTTTAAGACACAGAGAAAGAGAATCCAGATTAGAAGTAAGAAAAGGGTCATTAATAAGTCTGATTGCTTTAGATTCAACCCTATCAAGAAGATAAGAAGCACTCCAGAGTTGCGAGTAGTATTCTATGTTTTAAGAATGCATGTATACAGACAAGCATTATATTTTGCAAGGGTATGTGTGTAAGAATGTATGTCTTACATATATATTCATGTACACATATTCTAAATGTATATATACATATGCACTTGTATACATATAAACAGATATATTTATGTTGAGTAAGGATGCATACATAGCCTATCAACATATAATTTTATGTGTATCTTAAGAATGTATTTATTGGTAGTTCATACTCAATTTTTTTAATATCCAGCACAGTATCTGTGAATACTAAATTGAGCAGTGATCGCTCATCCCTACCCTGGATCTTATAGGTTTCAGTACATGTTGGTGTAGGAAATTTCCTTGTACACAATCTAGGCATCTTGCCCCAAATATATCATCTTCAAGTCTATCTCTTAATGATTAAAATCTCCCACTATCAAAATCCTGCAGTGTCTCTCCTGTGCTATGTTCACAACTGAGTTTATAACTTTGATAGTACTATTATGACTTTCCTCATAAACCTCTAACCCCTGTTGATTCCTTGATGGGTTATATACAACCGCTATTATAATGCTATTTGAACCAGTAGTTATGCAAGCGGCAAGAGTTTCCTTGAACTCACTTTCTATCACAAAGGTAATTTCTTCAACCTGGAACCTTTTTCTTATAATCAATGCTATCCCTCCACCAGTCATCTCAGATCTTTCAACCGTTAATATCCTGCAGCCCTTTGGAAAAGCTGTCACACTGTTTTTTAGCCTCACTTAGCTTAGTCTCTGTAACCTCTACTATATCTGCCTTACTATTGTGAATTTTATTTCTTTAATTCTACTGCCTTATCAACTACCTACCCCATCAACCTTTGTGTACAGCAGTATTAATGAGGCTGCTTCCCTCAGTCTCCTAGCATTATCTTTTTTATCACCCTTTGGCTTGGAGAACCTTGAAACTTAAATTTTTCTTACTTCATTTCTTTCCCCATTTACCTTTCCAGCTTCTTGTAACAAGCTTTTGAACCTTTCCATCTCTTCCTGTATTCTATATGGTCTAATGAACACTGAATTCTTAAAGGTCTTCGAGTTTTTTTGCCCTCATCAGTAATTCTCTACATGTGTCCATTCTCTCAAAGGTTACTTAATTATTCTTGCCTTTCCTTCCCTGGAATACTTACCTAATTGGTGTTTGCTTTCAATATTATTTGGACAACATACTACTCCAAGCTTCTTTAGCAGGTCTAAAATGCTAGCTTTATTCTGATCAAGTCTCCCCTATCATGTTGATTCCTGGGATTCACTTATGGCTGAGATTATCACTTCCTTCTCTTTATCAAGTGCCTTCTTGATGAGTGGATTAGCCCTTTCCATCACAACATCATTCATATATTCAAATGCTGTTTCATTGTAGTCAATAATAATTACATTTTCCAGTGCCATCACACACTGGCTATTTTACTGCCTCATTTTTCTTCATGGCATCTGCAAAAGATCTTGCAGAGCCCACATGTTCTATAGTCAGCTCCTGAAAATCTTTTCAAAGCTGTTCAATATTTTCTTTCATCTGGACATTCCAGGCTGGAATCTCATCTCTCTCAGAAGAGAGCAGTGAACTAAAATTTAATTCATTTAGGCTGTCACTCACCTGTTTGTTTTCATCTCCTTGTTTAGAAATTGTGACCTCTAGTTCTTTCTTTTCCCCCCTCCAGCTTTTTTACTAACTTTTCTAGTTATTTTCCCTCTTCACCATTTGCCTTGTTACTCTCATCTAAAATTCTTATAATCTCTCTTAGTGATTCATTTTCTTTGAAGATGCTTTCAAAGCCTATTTTCGTTTCTCTATCCGTATTCTGAATTTTATCATCCAGTTTCATATGGCATTTTGATTCAGATTCATGAGAGCTACTCCTCCCATCCCCCTGGAGATCCTCTATCACCCCACCCCTGACAATTGGAGGAGGGTTAGAGAAGGAGATGGTTTCATCTTGGAGTTTGAGTCTCACAGAAAAAAAAAATTGTTCATGTATGTATGTAAGTATGTATGTGATTACCTAATTGTGATTACCTATTTGTGTTTACGGGAAAGAGCCCAAAGCTCGTATCTTCCCGTCTCCTGATCGGTTCCATTTAAGACTTAGTGATACTTATCGTACCTGTCCTTAAAACTATGGATTGAGATAGCATTAACTACCTCCTCGCTTAGCGAATTCCAATTATCAACTACTCTTACACTGAAAAAGTATTTCCTTACATCCTGCAAAGAAGTTTTCTTACGAAGTTTCAAACTATGACCTCTAGTTCTAGAGCCAGCCATATCGAAATATCGATCCCTATCCACTCTGTCATAACCATGAAGGAATTTAATGACTGTCACCATATCCCCCCTTACTCTTCTAGCTTCGAGTGATGGCAAGTCTAATTCCCTCAGCCTCTCATCATAACCGAGATTGCGTATTTCTGGCACCAGTTTCGTGGCATGTCTTTGAAGTTTTTCAAGCTTAGCTATGTGCTTTTTCAAGTGTGGATTCCAAAAGGGGGCTGCATATT
>JAXCGZ010005900.1:27500-45000 GCA_037179515.1 Halocaridina rubra | reverse complement strand
ATTTCTTGAGACAAATCTGACAGTTTATTTACTTCTATTTCTCTTTCATTCCTTGTCTCTTCAAGTTCTGCTCCTGCCATTAGGTAGTCTGCTCGGGCCTTCTTGCACTTGTACCCATTCTCATTACCTTACATTTATAAGTATCGAATTTCATTAGCCACTTTCTTGACCACTCATGCAGACTATTTAGGTCTTCCTGAAGTTTTCTACCACTGTTCTCATCACTTACTTTCATCACAATCTTTGCATCATCTGCAAACATAGTCATGAAATGAATGTACAGACTCTGGTAGGTCATTTACATATATAAGAATCAAAAGTGGCCCTAAAGCTTTACCCTGTGGTGCTCCACTACTAACTCTTCACCATTCAGATACTGAGTGTCTTACTCTAACCCTTTTTCCTTTCCATCTAAGTAAATTTTTATCAATTGCAAGACATTTCCACCTATTCTAGCCATTGCTTGCAGCTTCTTGATAAGTTTCCATGTGGAACTGTGTCTAATGCTTTCTGAAAGTCTAGGAATATGCAATCTTCCCAGACCTCTCTTTCCTGTAAGATTCGGCTTACCTAATCATAAAATTCTAATAAGTTTGTTACTGTTGATCTACCTTGTCTGAAGCCATGTTGTTTCACTGACAAAAAATTGAAGGATTCCAAATGAAGAGAGATTTTTTTTTTTTTTTGTAGTTTCTCCTTAAATTTGCAAAATATGCTGGTCAAGGAAACAGGTTTATAGTTTTGAGCTGTATCCCTCCTCCCCTCTTTGAATATGGGTACTACGTTTGCTTGTTCCCAGCATCTTGGAATCTCCCCTAATTCTAATGACTTTTCAGTTATGATACTTAGTGTCGCTGATATTGATTTAGCGCATTTCTTATGTATATAAGAGGATATGTCAACAGGACCTGTAGCTTTTTGGATATATAAGTCCATCAGCACTTTGCTTACCTCTGTGACTGAAAACATGATGTTCTCTAATACTGACACATGAGATCCTATTTCTCATTCTGAGGGGGTGGGGAATTTTCTATTGTAAATACTGACTGAAACTCCTTGTTCAGTTCTTTGCAGATCTCTTCATCTGTTTCACTGATGCTTTCGTGCACTTTCTTTAGCTTTAAAACCTGTTCTTTGACCTTCAGTTTTCCTCTAAAAAAGCTTTGGGAAAACTTGGGATTTTTTTTAGCCTTCCTGGTGATATCCCTTTCATAGTCTCTCTCTCTCTCTGCCTCTCTTCTTTTACTTAGGTAATCATTTCTCACTCTTTTATAAGTCTGCCAGGCATTTATGCTTTTTCTCCTCCTAAGACTTTTCCAGGATTTATCTCTCCACTCCCTAGCTCTCTTACACTCATTATGGAACCATTTCTCTCTGGCATGAATAACTCCTATTTGGTGGAAGGTATGCACAAATATAATATTTCCCCGTATTCCTAACAAAAGATGTCTTGCATTCCTTGTACAGATTTGTTGTTTAATAAGGTCCTCCATCAATAACTGCATTTTGATGTAATCTCCTTTCGGATATTTCCTCCTCATGTCCTTAGTGCCTCTGTTTTCAGGAAGAACATCTTCAATGATATACTTCATCAACAACACACAGGGGTCACTCTTTCCCATTGGTGGTTCATACTCAATTTTTTCAATATCCAACACCTTATCTGTTAATACTGGATCAAGTAGTGATGGCTCTTCCCCACCCCTTGCCCTCGTTGGTTCCAGTTTATGTTGGTGTAGGAAATTCCCTCGCTCGTGGTCTAGGAATCTTGCCCCGAATGAGTCCCCGCCACTGTGTGGGTCAAGGTTTATCCAATCTATCTTTCTATGATTAAAATCTCCCAAAATCAAAATCGTACATTTTCTCTCCCGTGCAATGTTAACTACTAAGCTTTTATCTTCAATAGTACCTATTTGACTCTCCTAATAGACTTCTAGCCTATGTTGGTTCTTTGGTGGATTATATACAATGATGCTTTCTTACCCAGTATTTATGTGAGCAACAAGTAATCCCTTGAACTTACTTTCTATAGCAAAGTTTATTTCTTCATCCTGAAATCTTTCACTTATGAGCAGTGCTATCCTTTCACCAGTCCTCTCAGATCTTTCAAACCTTAATATTCTTAAGCATAAGAAAAACTGTGACACTGTTTATGTCCTCACTCAGCTTAATCTCTGTAACAGCTACTATATCTGCAAAGAATTCACTGTTGTGAATACTATCCTTTAATTCTATTGCCCTACCAGCTATTACATCAGCATTTGTGTACAGCAATCTTAATGAGGCCCCATCCCCTGATCTTCTTTCATTATCTTCTTTATCGCCCTTTTTAACAAAATAAAGCTAGGTTTTTAAACCTGATAGGGAAACCTGGAGAACTATGTGGTCAGGAGGATATTGTAAACATTCATCAACTTGGTAAATATTCTAGGGAGGGAAAAGGAAGACCAACGAAAGCCACCTTTGAGAGATTGGACACATGTAGAGCAATTTTGATGAGAAAAAGAACTCTGAAACAAAAATTTTTCCTCTCTTCCTCATTTGTTTCCTCATTTAACCTTCTAGTCTCCTGCAACAAGGTTTTTATTCTTTCCATTTCTTCCTTTGTTCTGTATGGTCCAATGAACACTGTTTTGAATTCTTAAAGGTCTTTTAGGATTTTTCTCATCAATATTTCTTTCAGAGGTTACTTTTGTTGGTCTTTCCTTGCCCACCCTAGAATATTTACGAAGTTGGTGAATATTTACAATATCTTCCGGATCACATAATACTCCAGGCTTCCTTATCAGGTCTAAAATTCTAGCTTTATTTTGTTCAAGTCTCCCCTGCCATGTTGACTCCTGGGATTTACTTATGCCTGAGATTACCACTGTCTTCTCTTTATCAAGTGCCTATGTAATCAGTGAATTAGCCCTTTCCATCACAACATCTTTAATTTTATTTATCACTGTTTCTTTATAGTCAACCGGTTGTACGTTTTCCAGTGCCACCACCCTCATAGCTTCTTTTACTGCCACATTCCATTTTACTGCATCTGCAAAGGAAGTTTACATGGCGTCATGTATTCTATTCAGCTCTTGAAACTCTTTTCTATGCTCTTTGATGCTTTCCTTTATCTGGACATTCCAAGTTGCAATCTTGTCTATCTCAGAAGAGAGTAATGAACTAACATTAAATTCATTCAGGTTGTCATTCAGCTGTTTGTTGCTCTCTTCTTGTTAAGAAATTCTGATTTTTAGTTCACTCTTTTCCCCTTCCAGCTTTTTTATTTGTTCTTCTAGTTCTTTTTCTCTTGCCTTTATGCCTCATTTGCTTCCTCCAAAGATCTTATTATCTCTCTAAGTGTTTCATTCTCTTTAATTTCTCTATCCATATCCCGAATGTTATCATCCTGCTTTATTAAATGTGTCTCAAGGTTGTTGACCTTTTTCTTCAACCTTCAGCCACTCCTTCCCCTAAATCCCCTGGAGATCCTCTACCACCCCTCCCCCAATCATTAGGGACAGAGATGTCTTCATTTTTATGTGTTGCCTTTCACAGAATATAGAGAGAGAAAAATAAAGAGAGAAAAAAGTTTCTATTTAAGCTTCACAAAAAATTTCTATATCTTCATGTGTGCAAATTTTGATACTTAGTTCATCTCTTTTCTGGTAACACACATCGTAACTTAAAATTTGACTTTGGTAATTAGAGAATATAAAAATATAAATAAAAAACCCAAATGAAGAAAAACTTGAATGTGAAACTGAGGAGACACCCCACCTGTTTGTACTATATTTTCTTCTCAACTGCTAAACCGGTCATTTCAGAAGAAAAAAATATGAATCAATTTTTAACCAACTTTGAATCTAACTCAATTTATACCCCCAAAAATAATAAAAGACAATATAAAATATAATAAGGCAACTGTGCTTAACTCAGCACTGTTGACAGGTGTTTTTTTTCGTATTTATTTATTCATTCATTTATATTGTATTTAACAAATTGACTATCAAGTTAATCTATATGGAAATTATATTGATTTTAGCAAGATATGGAACCACAGGATCGTGTAATAAGGCTGTAAGAGCTCTCCCCAATTTACCAAAAAAAAAAAAAAAAATATAGGTAAAGTGATGGCTTCTCCTCTGGCAACTCTTCTAAACTTCCTTCAAGACAGGCAGGACAGCATCCCCATTTCCCCTCTCAAAACTATTCTCAGATTTTCCCTTTAATATTTTGGACAGTATCACTTGCTACAAATATATTTTTTTACTCACAATGCTCTGCAGAATCTCTATTCAGGCAAATTTGGTTTAAGTTTTATACTTTAGACCCGGTTCACTCAAAAACACAAGGAAAAATTAGAGGGATGCTGAATGTGTGTGTTGTAATGCCCGCCATGTGTGTGTGTGTGTTTGAGTGTACATGGAAACGATTTTAGCATAGTTCAGGGAATGAAAACTTCCTATTCGTCAATAAACTTAAAATATCTGAAGTATATCTTTATTATTTGCTCTAAAATTACTTCATAGTATTTCCTTCCAATAGATTTCATGTAAGCACCATATATGTCATGTTTATGATTAGAATTAGTTTCTAGTAACACTTTTTATGGGTTAGTCGACAAATCTTAGGTTTTCCTATTTTACTCCTGTAAAATAAGCTTCATAGTAATATGACGTCTGCTATAAGGAGGCACACTAATTTCAAGTTCTAATGACAAGATAGTAGTGTAGCTTAATATTAGAAATGTCTCCATATAAAATTTTAAATTTTCTTCCTAAAGTTTTCGGCTAGATATTAATTGTCATTTAGTTAATATATGTTTCTCTCTCTGCTCTCTCTCTCTCTCTCTCTCTTCTCTCCTCTCTCATCTCTCTCCTCTCTCTCTCTCTCTCCTCTCTCTCTCTCTCTCTCTCTCTCTCTCTCTCGTCTCTCTCTCTCTCTCTCTCTCTCTCACTCTCTCATCTCTTCTCTCTCTCTCTCTCTCTCTCTCTCTCTACTCTCTCTCTCATCTCTCTCTCCTCTCTCTCCTCTCTCTCTCTCTCTCTCTTCTCTCTCCTCTCTCTCTCCTCATCTCTCTCTCTCTCTCTCTCCTCTCTCTCTCTCTCTCTCTCCTCTCTCTCTCTCTCTCTCTCTCTCTCTCTCGGCCTTTATGGCAGGTCTCCCAGACTCTAGATATGCCACAGTACACCTCCTGTACATTATGCGACCGAACTAATGCTAACACTCTTGACCACTATTGTCTTCAGTGCCCCGCAGTGAGAGATGTTTTACCACGAGGTCAGAACTTAATACAGATCTGCTCATTTTTACTTAATGATGACAACCTTGATGTTATTCTTGCTCGTTTTCCTCACTTTGGTGGCCATTAATTATATTGAATTATACATATATTTTCTGTATGTTGCTATATAATTCTGTTTGTGCATTCTGCGTTTCTCTGAGCTTTACTTTTGCATATAATGTACTCTGTGCTGCCATTCTGTGAGTTGTGTGTTAGTATGCAGCAATGTTTTATCAATATGTACACCTCCCTGTAAACCATGTTCAATTCTTGGTTTTATATCCATTTGAAGCATTATTTGTATGAACTCATGTAATGTCTGACGCCTTGGCGCAATAAATTAATAAAATAAAATAAAAATAATCTCTCTCTCTCTCTCTCTCTCTCTCTCTCTCTCTCTCTCTCTCTCTCTCTCTCTCTCTCTCTCTCTCTCTCTCTCTCTCTCTCTCTCTCTCTCGCTCTCTCTCTCTCTCTCTCTCTCTCTCTCTCATATATTAATTTTCCAAGGGGAAACATCCAAGAGAAGCCACCACTCTCACGTTTTCATCCTTAAATACAATAATCATAATAAAATTAATTACTTGGTAGATACATATGTTAGTGCCTATACTATGTATCATTAATTAAGAGTGGATATATAACAAATAAATTAAAATAAAGTGAATAGGTAAAATTACTTAAAAAGTTGGTTTTCTCTAACGTAGGAAACTGGAATATACAAAGAAAAAAAAGATAATGAGATCGCAACTGTCAAAATTAACACACACACAACACACACACACACACACACACCACAACACACACACACACACACACACACACACACACACACACACACACACACACACACACACACACACACACACACACACACACACACATATATATATATAATATATATATATATATATATATATATATATATATATATATATATATATAAATGTCTGCATGTACTGTTTAAGAATCATACTAGTGTTGCAATGTAAGTGGTGTCATTCCTTCAACTTTACCACACTGGGTATCTCTCGGGAGTGTTAAGAAAGGGGCGAAAAAATGGGTGACGTAATTATACAAAATATCGCAAAATAGCAAAACAATTTTGTATGGAAAAAGTAGTAATTGAGAGAGTGAGCTGTTTGATTAAAAAGTCACTTGATAAGATAAAGAGAAATCTGTGATGAAAGCAGGCCTATGTGAACTTCGAAAGCCCGATAGCCAGGAGAGAAAGGACACATATATAAGCTATGTTTTTAGATCTGATGAACAGAGTGTTGGCATAGTGTGGTTCATATGGCACTGCTAACATTCAAATGTAGGTAAATACCCGGGGGAAAGAGAAGCAAGATGAATGATGAAGGAAACCTTTGATAGAGAAGTCACTCACAAGGAAGTAATAACGAAGGCAAAAGAAGTAAAAGAATTCCATAAATGCAGGAGTCTTCATACAAATTCGTATAACAAACGAGGAGAAGAATCAGATTAGAAACTGGTACAAGAGATTAAAAAAAGGGTTAAAAATTGATAAAGATAATAGGCGATAAAAAAAAAACTTAGCATCCTGAAAAGTACTGTGCATAACTGCTGAAAGGGCTGTTAGGAGTACAGATAAATTAAAGGAAATTAAATCTAAGGCAGTTTTAGCAGCAACTAATGACGATATAGTCAGTGTAGCAATGTTTTCTAAAGGGTACAGAGTAATGAAATGCAAGAGATCTTAGAGGAATGGTAGAGGAATAGCTAATATTGTTACTGTAAACTTTCAAGTTGAATAAATTAGTATTAATTTCTAGATTAATGTTCCTAGCATTGTACAATTTCAGACAAAGATTTAGTGGGTAATGTATGTATAACCCAACAAGTATTCAACAAAGAATTGAAGTGTATGAGGTAAGAGGTATGGGTTCACATAAAGTTATAATGACACTTGTGACCACTGCATGTGAGAAAATAAACAATACTTGTTTATTGAGGATTATTATCATAAACAAAGACTGGAATATTCTTGACTCATTTTGTGAAGAAGGATATTTTTGAGGAACATTCTTGAATTGTGAGCAAGAAATTTTTATACCAACCAACACTGGAACAGTTAAGCGATGAAAAAGGAGAAAAATCATCGTTATTTGTTCCAGTATTCACAGCATTTTCTCGTATCGACTTAGACACCATTTGTTACAACAATTAAGGCATATACATTTTGTTTTAATAGAAATATGAGAAAAAAATAATTTCAAAAACAAATGACAATATCGTAGCAAAATTTATTTTTTAAAATATCTTCACTTAAAATATAAATTTTTCTTTCTAAAAGCTTTCGCCTAGATATTAATTGTAAGTTGAAATGCGTTTCTCTCTCTCTCTCTCTCTCTCTCTCTCTCTCTCTCTCTCTCTCATGTACTAATTTTATATAATAAATCCTGAACTTGAGATTTCATCTCATCTCTTCTCTAGATCTATTGGATTAATAATAATAATAATAATAATAATAATAATAATAATAATAATAATAATAATAATAATATATATATATATATATATATATATATATATATATATATATATATATATATATATATATATATATATATGTGTGTGTGTGTGTGTGTGTGTGTGTGTGTGTGTGTGTGTGTGACACAGGGACAGGCAAAAAAAAAAAAACTACCCTCATCACTAAAGGCCCGGGCATGAAGGAAGTACCAAGACGAAGGAAAAGAAAAAAGTCATGGACAAGGCAGAGATGAGGTAATGATACACGGAGAAAAAGGACAGACTGGAAGAATAGTCAGAGTACTGAGGACCTAGAGATATATTGGTTAAGGATCATACTAGTGCTGCAATGTATGTGGTGTGATGCCTTTAACTTTACCATACAGGGTATTAACCTATGTTTTCGGGAGTGGTAAAAAAGGAACCCCCGAAGGAGGATATGCATGAAGAGACTGTGAAATATACTTAAAGAAGTCTCAGAAATGGTGAAAAATAATGTTGAGTGAATAAAAGTAGTGATTGAGAGGGTGAACTTTTTGATTAAAAAGTCACTTAATAAAGATATATGTTGAATGAAAAAAAAAAGTGATTGAGAGATAGCTTTTTTGTTATATTAAAATGTCACTTGATAAAGAGAAATCTGTAATGAAAGCAGGCATATGTGAACCTCGAAAGCAAAATTGGCTGGAGAAAAAAGACTCTTACAAAGCTTTATTTTCAAATCTGATTAATAGGCTGCTGGCTGAATGCAAGGCCAGTAAAGGGAGGAAATACAATACCCGGGTTAGTTATAAAATTATCTTTTTCAGTTTCATAGCTTAGCAAATTCCAATTGTTAATTATTCTTACACTAAAAAGGAACTTTCTTACAGCCTGCAAAAATTTTTTCTTACAAAATTCTCAAAATGTGAACTCTAGTTTTAGAGCCACTTGAATGTAGGTCTGTCTCTCAATAAACTCCGCAAAAATTATGAAGGAACAAAAAGTGCATACCATAAATACTATTTTTGTGGTTTCAAGGTGGGTAAATTTAATTTCTTCAGCCTATCCTCATATTTGAGATTTTATACCATATTCACAGCTTATTAATGTTTCTAAAAATGAAGTGTTCTCAGAAGATTGCTGCATGTTAACGCTTGAATATCACATTAAACGTGGAAAAGTAAAACAAATACTGACTTCAATATACCATTTGTACTCATCATGCATTTATGAAGATAAAAGCTTCCTGTACACTGACCCGACCCCATATCTCATTCACTCTCAGATTCTATAAATGCCTAACCTACTAAAGAATATATAAAACTAAGTCCCACAGTTTTGTCTATTCTCATAAACCTCATTAACTACCTATCTAAGAACTCATTTAGACTGTTTATGTCCTTTTCAAACATTAGTATTATTTCAATCTCTTACTCTTTTCCATAATTCTTGCCATTTCTGTAAACATTTTAAGGCATGTATTCAGAGCATCTGGTTGATCCTTTACATATACAAGGAACAGCTTTGGCACTAAAGCTGATCTCTGTGGGACACCACTGCTAACCTTTCTCCAGCCTGACATTGAACGTCTCTATGTGACTCTCTTCTCTCTTCCATCTAAACATGCTCTTGACCACTTCAAGACTTTTTTTTTACCTAAGGATGCCATTACTTGCAGTTTCCTAATGAGTCTGTCAAGTGGGAATCCGGAAAATCTATGGCTGTGAATCAGGAAAATCTATGAATTTGAATATCCTCATCACTCTTTTTCTAGTGATAAGAACTAATCGTATCGTAAAACTCCAGCAAGTTAGTTAATACAGACCCGCCTTCCCTAATGATATATTGTTCCAGTGACAAAAAGTTCAGAAATTCTAAGTGAAAAGACTTGTACCTCTTGGTTACTTTCTCCATAACTTTGCAATCTATGCTAGTCAATGAAACTGGCTAATAGTTGAGAGCTGTGTCTGACCTCAGTCACTGGCAGAAAGGTATGATGTTCACTTGGTTCCAGCATTTGAAATCCCATACACTTCAGTAGCTTCTGAAATATGATGCAACGTACTGCAGATAACAGGTCTGCACATCCTTATGTATATAAAGCATTTTATGAACTTATAATGCCACCGATGTCATATGTATATTCGTATTTGTATTTTTTGCATACTGATTCCTGATCTTATACCTCCTCAGTAGAGGATAAATACTGATTGAGCCTCCTTGTTCATATATCTTATAGATCTCTTCGTCTTTTCAACTTTAAAGCTTGTTCTTTAGCCTCTAATTTCTTTCTGACAATGCTGTGGGGGAGTTTAAGATTTTCCTTAGGTCCCCTCACTATGTCCTTTTCAACTGCCTCTCTTTTATATGTAAATGAAACTTATCTCTTCCCTTTTATACTCCTGATAAGCACTTATACTCTTCATCATTCAATATTCCGACTTTTTCTTCAAAAGCTTCAGAAACTAATATATCACTGAAACATTTTCCTCTGGCGCTAAAAAATCCTATTAAAATAGATGATGTAGAACTGTTTTATTCCATTTTCCATAGAATACTTCATGCATCTCCTCAGATTAGCTTTGAAAGAAATAATATCCCAATCACTTCTTGTGAAGGGATAGATTATCCTATAGAAATTTTTTATTGGAAATTCTTTATATTTTCCTCTGTCATCCTACTATCAGACAAAATATCATCCATGAAGAATTTCATCAGCAACCTACAATGATCAGTTCATCAGACAGGCTTAACTACATATTTTATTATGCCATTTGGACACGTATCTATTAATAAAAAAAATCTAGTTCACAACAGTTTCTCTCAGATCTTGCCTTTATTTAATATTTTGTTAGCTTTTGGCTTGACTGTAGCACTGCTTCTGTTTTCTTTTAATTGTCTCGGTTATTACTTCCATGTCTACCTTGTCCATATGTATCCTTGCTTTTAATTCCTCTGGCTAACCAGATCACTTATGACAACTTGCATACAGTAACTCTCTTGAGGATATATTTCTTATATTCCAGTCCTATTATTATTCACCCCTTTGTTCCACTGAATCCAAAAGTAAAATTCCTTTTTTTTTTTTTTACCATATTTCACTATTTAAATAACCTCTCAGATGCCTGTTTTTATTTCTACTTATTTCTTTGTTGCTATTTCAGGTCGACTGTACACTGTCCTTTAGTCCAAACTTTTGTTTTCATCATCTTTATATACTTGTATGTGTCCTTCTTGAAAAATGAAAGGTTATCTTAACTATTCTTACTTTTCAATCCCCTTAGTAGCGCCAAATCACTTAACGTTAGAAGTATTTTTGGACCTTGCAATGTTTCCTGCCTTATTATCAAATATGAAACTGTAGTCTTATTGTCTTCCTGAATCTCTCTGCTTTGTTAACTTCTGAAATCTGCATTTCAGTGGTGTATTGGTGTATTTTTCTATATCAATGGGATGTTTTTCAGCAGGTACACTCTTTCAGTCATAACCTCTTTCAGTTTGCTTATAGCTATCTCTGCAATAAACATCACTGAATTTTCTAGTACAAATTTGTTTGCTGCCTCCTTTACTGCCACTTCATTTTGCACTACAGTTAAGAATTATTTTTTAATTTTAATTCCCTCTTGCTTCGCATTCAGGTTCTGGAAATTATTTTTAAGTCAGTGTTTTTCAACTTTTTGGAGCCCATGACCCACTGTCCTCCAGAATTAAATGATAATGAAAATAAAAAAAAAATCCGGTTTTACGTCACGGACTCCCTTTTCTACCAAGGGCTAGGACGGTTGCCTTCTTCCTAGGGACTTGTTTTAGCAGATGTAATCGTTACCATGAGTGCATGCCCTTGCTAACCTCAGACCGTGACGGGGCGCGATAATATACATACATATATATATATATATATATATATATATATATATATATATATATATATATATATATATATATATATATATATATATATATATATATATATATATATATATATATATATATATACATACATATATATATATATATATATATATATATATATATATATATATATATATATATATATATATATATATATATATATATATATATATATATATATATATATATATATATATATATATATATATATATATATATATATATATATATATATATATATATATATATATATATATATATATATATACATATATATATATACATATATATATATATATATATATATATATATATATATATATATATATATATATATATATATATATATATATATATATATATATATATATATATATATATATATATATATATATATATATATATATATATATATATATATATATATATATATATATATATATATATATATATATATATATATATATATATATATATATATATATATATATATATATATATATATATATATATATATATATATATATATATATATATATATATATATATATATATATATATGCATACATATATATATATATATATATATATATATATATATATATATATATATATATATATATATATATATATATATATATATATATATATATATATATATATCGAATAAGTACATTACCAGATGTGAAAACATGAATCAATTTTACCCCAACCGGGACTTGAACCTAGGATTTATAATTACTAAGCCAAGGTGCTACCAACAACACCACAGTAGGTCTAAAAGGGAAACAGACCTTACAGCTTATATCTGCCATACTAGGAATGAACACATTCTATCTGAATGTCGCTATGTTCATGTTACAGTTCCCCCCAACCTAACTCGTGGTTTCATTTTCACTTTTAATTCAACTCTCAATCTCATTCAGGACCAACAATAATCAAACATGAATCATTTTTACCCCGACCGAAACTTGAACCTAGGACTTATAATTACAAAGCCAAGGCGTTACCTATTACACCACAGAAGGTCTTGAAAGGAAATAGACTTTAAAGCTTATATCTACTATACTAGGAATGAACGCATTCTATCTGAATGCCACTATGTCCATATTACAGTTTCCCCTAACCTCAATCGTGATTTCGTTTTCGCATTTAATTTAACTCCCAATCTCATTTGGGACCAACAATAATCAAATAAGCACAGTACCAAATGTGAAAATATGAATCATTTTTACCCTGACCGGGACTTGAACCTAGCACTTATAATTACTTGGACTTATAATTGATAGGACTTATAATTATTGTTGGTCCCTAATGAGATTGGGAGTTGAATTAATTGCGAAAACGTAACCACAAGTGAGGCTGGGGGAAACTGTGATATGAACATAGTGGCATTCAGATAGAATGCGTTCATTCCTAAAATAGCAGATATAAGCTGTAAGGTCTGTTTCCTTTAGTAATTATAAGTCCTAGGTTCAAGTCCCGGTCGGGGTAAAAATAATTCATGTTTTCACATATGGTAATATGCTTATTTGATTATTGTTGGTCCCGATTAAGATTGGGAGTTGAATTAGATGCAAAAAGGAAACCAAGAGTGAGGTGGGAAAATCAGTGATATGAAAATATTGGCATTCAAATAGAATGCGCTTATTTCTAGTACAGCAGATATAAGCTGTAAAATCTGTTTTCCTTTTACACCTTCTGTTGTGTAGTTGGGAGAGCCTTGGCTTAGTAATTATAAGTCCTAGGTTCAAGTCCCTGTCGGGTAAAATTTATTCATATTTTCACACATGGTAATGTGATTATTGTTGGTCCCAAATGAGATTGGGAGTTGAATTAAATGTGCAAACGAAAACAGGAGTGAGGTTGGGGGAAACTGTAATATGAATATAGTGTCATTAAGATGGAATGCGTTCATTCCTAGACTAGCAGATATAAGCGGTAAGGTCTGTTTCCCTTTTAGACCTTCTGAGGTGTAGTTGGTAATGCCTTGACTTAGTAATTCTAAGTCCTAGGTTCAAGTCCTGGTCGGGGTATATATATATATATATATATATATATATATATATATATATATATATATATATATATATATATATATATATATATATATATATATATATATATACATTCGTATATATCTATATGTCTCTCTCTCTCTCTCTCTCACTCTCTCTCTCTCTCTCATATATATATATATATATATATATATATATATATATATATATATATATATATATATATATATATATATATATATATATATATATATATATATATATATATATATAAATATATGTGTGTGTGTGTGTGTGTGTGTGTGTGTGTGTGTGTGTGTGTGTGTGTACACACCAACACCCACACCCACACCGACACACACACACACACACACACACACACACACACACACACGCACACAAGGAAATGTTCAGAAATATTTATGTAACCTATGTGAGGCCAAAACTCGAATATGCAGCCCCCTTTTGGAATCCGCACTTGAAAAAGCACATAGCTAAGCTTGAAAAAGTTCAAAGACATGCCACGAAACTGGTGCCAGAAATACGCAATCTCAGTTATGATGAGAGGCTGAGGGAATTAGACTTACCATCACTCGAAGCTAGAAGAGTGAGGGGGGATATGGTGACAGTCTTTAAATTCCTTCATGGTTATGATAGAGTGGATATTGATCGATATTTTGATATGGCTGGCTCTAGAACTAGAGGTCATAGTTTGAAGCTTCGTAAGAAAACTTCTTTGCAGGATGTAAGGAAATACTTTTTCAGTGTAAGAGTAGTTGATAATTGGAATTCGCTAAGCGAGGAGGTAGTTAATGCTATCTCTATGCATAGTTTTAAGGACAGGTATGATAAGTATCACTAAGTATAAAATGGAACCGATCAGGAGACGGGAAGATACGAGCTTTGGGCTCTTTCCCGTAAACACAATTAGGTAATCACACATTCAAGAACCCTATTCCCCTTTACAAGGACGGGTGTCTGAGTCAAGGTAAAATACCTTGATTATGCCCTAAGAAGATATAAAGGAAAGGAGTTCCAGTCCCCTCACTACGCCCTATTTAGTCGAATTTTGTGACATGCAGGGAAACACGGAGGAGGAATTCTTCCCCCTCCCTCAGGGGGAATATATATATATATATATATATATATATATATATATATATATATATATATATATATATATATATATATATATATATATATATATATATATATATATATATATATATATATATATATATATATATATATATATATATATATATATATATATATATATATATATATATATATATATATATATATATATATATATATATATATATATATATATATATATATATATATATATATATATATATATATATATATATATATATATATATATATATATATATATATATATATATATATATATATATATATATATATATATATATATATATATATATATATATATATATATATATATATATATATATATATATATATATATATATATATATATATATATATATATATATATATATATATATATATATATATATATATATATATATATATATATATATATATATATATATATATATATATATATATATATATATATATATATATATATATATATATATATATATATATATATATATATATATATATATATATATATATATATATATATATATATATATATATATATATATATATATATATATATATATATATATATATATATATATATATATATATATATATATATATATATATATATATATATATATATATATATATATATATATATATATATATATATATATATATATATATATATACATATATATATATATATATATATATATATATATATATATATATATATATATATATATATATATATATATATATATATATATATATATATATATATATATATATATATATATATATATATATATATATATATATATATATATATATATATATATATATATATATATATATATATATATATATATATATATATATATATATATATATATATATATATATATATATATATATATATATATATATATATATATATATATATATATATATATATACATATATATATATATATATATATATATATATATATATATATATATATATATATATATATATATATATATATATATATATATATATATATATATATATATATATATATATATATATATATATATATATATATATATATATATATATATATATATATATATATATATATATATATATATATGTATATATATATTTATATATATATATATATATATATATATATATATATATATATATATATATATATATATATATATATATATATATATATATATATATATATATATATATATATATATATATATATATATATATATATATATATATATATATATATATATATATATATATATATATATATATATATATATATATATATATATATATATATATATATACAGTAGTTACACTGACTTCGAAGGAAAAGGAAACTATTGAGTTTGCAAGTGCTTTCGACTTTTGAAAAATCGAAAGTACTCACCAACTCAATTGTTTCCTCTTTCTTCGAGGTCAATATATGCAATCATCATGATTTATGCCAAATGTTTCTATTCCTATAAATGGTCGTCTCTTCTTCACGCCTTTGCCGATGATTCTACCCTTACATTATTCCTCTGTCTTTTCTTCACAACATTCATCTACTAATCGTAATCAGCCTCGCATTACTCTTTCTTCTACTCTTAACTCCAATTTGTAGAGGGTATTCGAGAGGGCACCCAAAATTTAGTAAAATTCAATGCCTCCAAGACAGTTTTTGGCTAACTCTTTATCTTCTCCTCCTGATAGCCCTATTGTCTTCGAAACTTACAATATTTTTCCTCTTAATTCTATTGATATATTAGGAATCCAGATAGCCTCTAACTTATCTTGGAGGTATAACGTAATCCAAAATTCTAAATCTGTATCCATAAAATTGGGAGATACGTTTCGATTTCGGCTTTACTTTTCCTCTCTACAATTACTTAAAAATTTATAAAGGTCTTATCCGTCTCTGCTTAGAATACTGCTCGCACATATGGGATGCTTCTTTATATACTTACCTCCTTGATAGGGTTGAATCTAAGAAAGTCAGACTCATTGATAGTCATTCTCTTACTTTTAATCTGGATTCTCCTTCTCTTAGCCGTAAGGTATCATCCCTACCTCTTTTATCTCACTACTTCTTCCATCACTGCCCTGATGAGTTGACGACTTGCATCCCTCCCCCACTGCCTAGGCCAAGTACTCGCCACGTAACCTCGTCTCACAGGTGCTCTGTGAAGATTTCCAGCTCACGGATTGGTCGGTGCAGTGACTGATTCTTCCCATCTACCTCCAAATTCTGGAACTCTCTTCCTCCTTCTGTCTTACCTAATTCTTATAACCTTTATTCCTTCTATAATCGGATCTATCATCATCCCAGAGCCTCATCCTTTCATATCTTTAGGTCCTCTGTACTTCTACCATTCTTTCAGCCTGTTCTTTTCCTGTGGTGTATCATTACCTCATTTCTGCCTTGTCCTTGATCTTTTATTTTTTCTTTATCTTAATGTTTTCTTCGTGCCCGGGCCTTTATTGATGAGGGCAAATTTCTTGCCTGTACCAATGTCACACTCATATATATATATATATATATATATATATATATATATATATATATATATATATATATATATATATATATATATATATATATATATATATATATATATATATATATATATATATATATATATATATATATATATAT
>JAXCGZ010005900.1:20000-22500 GCA_037179515.1 Halocaridina rubra | reverse complement strand
ATTCAATTACCACTTGACAATATTCGTACGTTGCAGTTTATAACTGTTAACTACTGCTTATAGATATGTATAGCCTCTAACTTGTATTGGAGAAATCATATAATCCAAATTTCTAAATCTTCATCTAAAAAATTGGGGGTTCTGTTACGTTTTTGTCATTACTTTTCCTCTTCACGGTTACTTAAAAGCTATAAAGGTCTTATCCGCTCCAGCTTGGAATACTGCTCACACATCTGGGGTGCTTCTTCTTATACTTATCCCCTTGATAGGGTTGAATCTAAGGCAGTCAGACTCATTAATGATGCTTCTATTACTTCAAATCTAGTTTTTCTATCTCTTAGCAGTAAGGTAACATCCCTTTCTCTTTTCTATCGCAACTACTTTCATCGCTGCTCTGATGAGTTGGCGAGTTGCATCCCTCCCCCACTGCCGAGGCCGCATAACACTCATCAAGCGGTCTCGTCTCACAGGTACTGTGTGGAGATTTGTAGCTCGCAGATTGGTCGGTGCAGCGACTTCTTCTTCCTATCTACCTCCAGATTCTGGAACTCTCTTCCTCCTTTTGTCTTTCCTAATTCTTATGACCTGTTTTCCTTTAAAAACCGGATCTATCGTCATCTCAGGGCCTAATCCTCCACATCTCTAGGTCCTCAGTACTTTGACTATTGTTTCTATCTGTCGTTTTCCTTTGTGTAACATTACCTCATCTCTCCCTTGTCCTTAACCTTTTTCTTTTCCTTCGTCTTGATTTTTTCTCGTGCCTAGGCCTTTATTGATGAGGGCAGCTATTGTCTGTCCCGGTGTCACACTTAAAATAAGTATTTTACTTATGTCATTTTCAGATCAATTATTGTTTTTCCAAGATATTCGTAGCCTCTTAATGAATGCTCAGTTGTTGCTCGCAATAGTTTTGCATTATTGATTAATATTCTTCACTTGAGTGTTATCTATTTTACTAATATTTATATTTTTTCTCCAGAAAATGGTATCTGAATATCTGATTTACGATGACTTGAACGTTATTGTTGTGGACTGGCTCTCGGGTTCTGGGCCTCCTTACACTCAGACAGTAGCTAATATAAGACTCATTGGATCTGTGGTTGGCAGATTCATACTGGATCTCAGGGTAAGATGGTGGGCAGTTTCTTGCATTATATATATATATATATATATATATATATATATATATATATATATATATATATATATATATATATATATATATATATATATATATATATATATATATATATATATATATATATATATATATATATATATATATATATATATATATATATATATATATATATATATATATATATATATATATATATATATATATATATATATATATATATATATATATATATATATATATTTATATATATATATATATATATATATATACATATATATATATATATATATATATATATATATATATATATATATATATATATATATATATATATATATATATATATATATATATATATATATATATATATATATATATATATATATATATATATATAAAACCAAGCAAGCACATTACATATGTGAAAACATGAATATTTTTTTTTTTTTTTTTTACCCCGACCGGGACTTGAACCTAGGACTTATGATTACTAAGTCAAGGCGCTACCACTACACCACAGAAGGTTAAAAGGAATCCAACCTTATAGCTTATATCTGCTATACTTAGGAATGAACGCATTCTAACTGAATGCCACTATGTTCATATTAGAGATTCCCCAACCTCACTCGTGGCTTCATTATAGCATTTAATTCAAGTCCCAATCTCATTCGGGCCATGAAATAACCAAGCAAGCACATTACATATGTGAAAACATGAATAATTTATTTTTTTTTTACCCCGACCGGGACTCGAACCTAGGACTTATGATTACTAAGTCAAGGCGCTACCACTACACCACAGAAGGTTAAAAGGAATCCAACCTTATAGCTTATATCTGCTATACTTAGGAATGAACGCATTCTAACTGAATGCCACTATGTTCATATTACAGATTCCCCAACCTCACTCGTGGCTTCATTATAGCATTTAATTCAAGTCCCAATCTCATTCGGGCCATGAAATAACCAAGCAAGCACATTACATATGTGAAAAAATTAATAATTTTTTGTTCTTACCCAGACCGGGACTCGAACCTAGGACTTATGATTACTAAGTCGGGGTTAAAAAAAAAAAAATTATTCATGTTTTCACATATGTAATGTGCTTGCTTGGTTATTTCATGGCCCGAATGAGATTGAGACTTGAATTAAATGCTATAATGAAGCCACGAGTGAGGTTGGGGAATCTGTAATATGAACATAGTGGCATTCAGTTAGAATGCGTTCATTCCTAAGTATAGCAGATATAAGTTATTAGGTTGGATTCCATTTAACCTTCTGTGGTGTAGTGGTAGCGCCTTGACTTAGTAATCATAAGTCCTAGGTTCGAGTCCCGGTCGGGGTAAAAAAAAAAATAGTC
>JAXCGZ010005900.1:10000-12500 GCA_037179515.1 Halocaridina rubra | reverse complement strand
ACTTATTGTGGTGTACATTAAAGTCTCCAATATAGAGAACTTCGGCATGTGGATGAGAAGATAGCAAGTACTCATGGCAAGAGGACAGATATTCAAAGAAAGACACAAAGTTATTGGAGTTTGGAGAAAAGTAGCAGAAGCAATGGAGTATAGTGGTAGTGGAGAGATAATTTTTTTTGGCCAGAGAACATTAAAGTCAGAAGATACAAGGTCCATGAGCCTTGCAAAAGGAATGTTAGTGTTGCAATAGGCACAGACCCCACCTTTGGAACGAAAACGAGAATATAGGTTATCGTTAGATATTTGAAATGGGTCAGTGGAAGCATGGGTAGACAGCTGGATTTCAGAGAGAAGGAGGAGGTTAGGGAGGGAAGTACTCAAGTGCTGTTCCACAGACGAAAGATTAGAGTTCAGGCCACGAATGTTACAATAGAGAAGAGTGAAAGAAGCAGATTTATCTGGAGGTGAAAGGTTAAGGGCAGAATCATTACTACCACCAAGCGTGTCTACCTTCAAACCAGTAGTGGAGTCAACAAGATCCCTGGAGATTCTTAGCACCCCACTATGCCGGGTACTGGGAGCCATAAGCTGGGGACCTTCCAAAAATATAACAAATATGAGGAAAAAAGAGGGCAAAAAGAAACAGATATGGGGAGTGTTATGACTTGTCAAAAGTAATAGGAGAGTAATATGTGTAACAAATACTCCAGAATTTTCGGTGTACATGTAATCATAAGGTAAGAACCATCCTAAAGGAAGACTCAACCAGGAGTTGTCTGGACCAGTCCTATTTAAATCTGTAAAACCTTCAGTCATAGCATTTCAGCAGGCGACTGATGCCATGGCCAACCTACTAACCTTGACACTGTTTATTTACTTATTTTTATCTTAATTTGTTTATGTGTTTATTAAATATTATTGCTGAGGTGATCCCACATTTGTCTTTACACATAAAAGAATCCAAAGATATAGATAACAGGAACTCAATTGATAACTCAACTTAGTTATATAACTAAATCATATACATTATTAGCAGTTATAGCTCTTATTTATGCACTGAAAACCTTGTAACGTATTTATGTTTTCAAGTCAAAATCTCGACCATTAAATGAGTGAAAATATTCACTCGAGATTATGCTTGTTTCAGAGTTAAGTTTTGTTTACCAATTTGATCAAAGCTCCTGAAGTCTTTTTCTTCCAGGACTATTTTGGTGTTCCTACTGCACATGTGCACTTTATTGGACATAGTTTAGGAGCTCATCTTGCTGGATATACTGGGGAATACCTAAAGGCAGAAGGAACATCCCTTGGGAGAATCACAGGTGAAAAAATTATCTTTAGAAATGAAATATCACGTAAATTTACCTATGAACCTCACAGAAAGACCATACTAGTAATGAAGCATCTTTAGGAGTAAGGAAAAATGTTGCATGTAAGGAATCAGGGAAACAATTCAGCTCTGACTAGAAGTATTCTAACAGTTATTTTATCATCTTTGATAATCAGTAGACAAAAATCCACTATATTGTACGAGGTGACCTGTTTCATACCACATCTTTTTCTTTTTTATTTATCAGAAATCCATTACACTGTTTTCATCACAACTGATATTACTTAATATTAAGAGAGCTTAAAGTAAATGCTTTTTGAGCATCATTTTATGTCAGTAATTCTTTAATGTTTATGTTTGATATAAAATATAAGTTTTTCTTGGGTGAGTATATATATATATATATATATATATATATATATATATATATATATATATATATATATATATATATATATATATATATATATATATATATATATATATATATATATATACATACATACATATACCTTGGCTGTTTCCCCCTTTAATTGGGGGGTAGCCGACATCAAAAAAGGAAAACAGTTTGGGGAGAAGTTAATTCTCCCCTCTACTCCCCCTCTTCTTTGACGTCTCACAGGAGGTTGGTACAAAGGGGGGGGGATTCCCAGTCCCACCGCCCGTCCACTTTTAGTCGCCTTTTACGACACGCAGGGAATACGGTGAGGCTATTCTTTGATATTGTGCCCGCCCCACACACACACACACACATCTATCATATATATATATATATATATATATATATATATATATATATATATATATATATATATATATATATATATATATATATATATATATATATATATATATATATATATATATATATATATATATATATATATATATATATATATATATATTACATGCATGTGTATAATATAATATGCATGTACATATATGTGTATAATATAACATGCATGTACATATATCTATATCTATATCTATATATATATATATATATTTATATATATATATATATATATATATATATATATATATATATATATATATATATATATATATATATATATATATATATATATATATATATATATATATATATATATATATATATATATATATATATATATATATATATATATATATATATATATATATTCTATT